>JZKD02S1595363.1:336704-386949 GCA_000966675.3 Picea glauca
TCCTACATTAGTCTTCTGATATTGTGATAGAACTCATCCACTGCTTGGTGCTCTTTTATAATTGATGTGTTATTTTCTTCTCACCACCATACTATAATGCCTATGATAACTAAAATATTGCTAGCTATCTAGCCTATGGAGTACCTTTGTTCATATCAACCAGTTTTGAAATATTTGATTTGACCTATATTTATTATGACTCCATGCCCAATGGATGTTTCACTCAATCCTACCACCACATCATAAACTTTCAGTCTTTACCTACAGATATGGCCATTGTGCTATAATTTTAGTGAGAGAGCCCTCTCTGGTTGGAAAGGCCAGTTTCCATCCCAAAGTGGTTTGAAAAAGTTACCTCTGTGTTTTCCTTTCACAACCACAGAAAATTATAGAGTGATAACAGAACCATGTCATTCATTACTATGGTGAACATGACAAAGGAATCTGATCTGTCGATCAGGGATCACCATTACAGTAATCCTGAGTCAGCATCCAAGGGGAAAGAAACTTTTGATCCTCAAAATTCTATGTACATAGAGAATCCTGGGGGGAAACAATACCACGCATATTGAAAGGAGTATGCAAGTGTGTTTCATACAACCCAAATGCTTGAGTTGCGCCCAACTATTCTATCGTTGAGGACTTGGCTTAGATGCCATGTGCGATGTCAACCTTAGAGGTACTTATAAGTTTCCTGACACAATGAGACGCAGTATTTTCTGCTACAAGCCAATTGTTATCAAGTTCAATCTTGTATATGTTAAGCATTGTCTTCCCTATCATGTAGCCTTCCAAATTAATGTCGTGTACACAAAACATGTTATTGGAAGAATTTTTGTTTATGAAGGTGCTTCGGTATGTGTGATGTCATTGTCTTGCTGGAAATAAATTATCTCTCTTGATTTGGGTCCCTCTCCTACGTTGTTAACTAAAATTGATGGGCGTTCATTTATACCTCACGGTATTCTTTCCTCCTTCCCTGTCTAGTTAGGGGGGAAGAATGTTTCTGTTGAAGTTGAAGTGGTCAACGCTTTGCTCAACTACAACCTTTTTCTTGGAAGGAGATGGACTTATGTGATGATGGTTGTTGTCTCATCATTTTTTTGAGTCTTGTGCTTCCATCATGAAGGGAAGATCGTAACAATTGACCAAATGTCGTTTAACCTCTCTAGCTCTGCGGTGAATCTGGGATCTATGGTCTCATTGGTTGAAAACTCTTAGAATGAAACTGAGAGTGTTGGTGTTGGGATGTGTCCTTACTTTATGGGAACTTTTGATTTCCCCATGCCAATTTTGTATATTCATGCTACATCGGTTGGCTCCCAGAAATCAAGCCCGTCGATCCCTATCACACGAGTTGGTTCATTTCGAACCACATACTTTGAGGATCATTGGGTGTTACACCTTCCGTGTGAATCAGTTGAAGGTATTGTGCATGCCAATATGGCCATGTCATTTTCTGCAACTAAGATATCTTATCGATCAATCCAACAAGTTGTTGTAGATATTAATCCCGCCCCTTCTTGGAAGGAAGAAGAGGATCAGTTTCAAGAGACCATTTGATCCTAAAATTATTCAACTTCACTCGATGGCTCTGATACTGTATTTCTCTATGAATAAGATATTTTTGAGGAAATAATAGGGCTAGAGCAACCTTGGGAAGATCTTCGTAATCAATTGTGTTTCTTCTCGGAACTTAGTACTATCGAGAGTGAAGAATTCAATTCTTTAGATATGAAGATGAAAATTTGTCTGCGGACTCTTGAACAACACATTTTGTGTATGATTATGGAATTGTAGCATCTTATCCTCTGTTATCAATTGCTTTTGAGAGAGAATAATTGCATTCATGGTCCTCTTCTTGAGATGAGGTCTTAGTAATTGATCAATTTATTTATCCAATGGATACATGGGAAACTTTGCTTCCCCCTATTGGTCCGAGGGGTTGTGATTTTCTTCTCTGTCTTGACCTCACTGTTGGTGGGTCTTCATACCTCGATTATTATGAATTTTCGTTAAGAGACTCTGCTAGCTCTTATCACGATATTTGTTCTTATAATAGATTATGTTCAATACCCATTTCCCACATGAGTTTTTGATCCCTCCAAAGTGAATCTTTTCATGGACATAGATTTTCCTTCGGACAAGGCTCTTTTCAAATCCATGACTATAGATCATATACCATAGAAAGACACATATCAAATTTGTCTCCTTTTCCACGAGTTTGATAATTTGGGGATTGTCAATGAAAGGATTCCTTGGCTTCACTTTTCCAATGGGATCTACCTCAAGAGGTACTACACTTGAGCCTCGATGCTCAGGCGTTTACCCATTGTAATTATTGTACATTGATAGTATTTAGGGTTTTCACAGTCACTTTTTACTCTCTTTTTTCTATTGCTTATGGTGCTTCTACTTGATTGGAAGATGTCGTTGGAATCTTCGCTTAATGTTGGGTTTGTAGATGGCGCAAGCCCTCACACTCAAAACCTTTCTTCCACTACATGGGTGATTTACTCACCTATAGGACAAGTGGTTGCATCTGGAGGCACATGTCTGAAGCCAACAACAAATAATGTGGTCGAGTATAGTGTTGTGATTGAACTCCTAAGGGATGTTATTTCACATGGTATCTTATCTTTAGAAGTTCGCATGGATTCCAAGTTGGTGGTGTCACAACTAAACAATGAATACCATGTGCATGAGCCTACATTGATCTACTAATTCCTTTGGGTACGACTTCTAGAATGAATTTTTACTTACATTACGTATATTCATGTTGCTAGGAGTGAAAATTTTGTATTTGACGCTTATGCTAACCATGTATTAGATTGGAATTTGTCGCACATTTAAAAATTCAGAAGCACACACATAAATGTACATAACACATTGACACATAAGTATCAAGGAAAAAAGAGTTATATATATATATATATATATATATATATATATATATATATAATGTCCTTTAGGTACAAAATGTATGGATCATAAGTTACAAAATTGGGCCTCTAGCCTCAAATGTCTATCTATATGCCAATAAAATATGATATACAATCTATGACAAGGGACCATCCCCTGCATATGTGTCCCTATAGCACACTACGATGTTGTCCAGACGTTGGAAGAGATGCACCTAGTCCTGTGGTACACCAACTACTTGTTGTTGCATCTACTCTGCAAATTCCTCAATCTAGATCATAGGGATTCGGTATGTGAGGTGGTCTAGATTTCTCTGGACATTCTAGATTTTCCTATCCATATGCACTGTGTCCCTTCCTGGCTTCTCTACATCACACCCTCGGTGAAGGTGACGTGGGTACCCCTCTAGCCTCCTTGGTCCAATATCTACACATTCATCATATTGTGTTAATCTTTTGTTATCCATGCCAAAAATGTTTTGGTTTGCCTCTTGAAATAAATAAAACAAATAAAAAATAAATAACTTTGAAATTTTAAATTTGTACCTATTTCTCCTAGAGATGAGCCAAGAGGAACGAGTGTGTCTAGATCTCAACTGAAATCAATCCCCTCATAGGAATAATTGTTGATGGAAATTATTTTCCTCTCCAACTAGTGGAAGAAGTCGTCATGGTACAGGTAGGGAATTCGTACACCCCCCAATCATAACATTAGTGCGCTCCACCTGGCCATGCATGTTTTCCTCTACACATGAGGATCCACTCATACTTTCAGACTAATTGTATGTACCCTCTAAAAAATGAAGGTACATAGTACACTTCCATGCCCAAAAAAAATCATCTTTCCTTGCGTACACTCAGTAAGTTATGTCTTCAAGCACTAAAACAAGGTAGAGCTCCAATCATACATTGTACCTTGAAAACATTTGACTGCATAGAAAATTTGTGGCCTTGAATCTTGATGAACTTTCATGGATCTGACAATCCTTGCGATGGTCAAGAGGATAATTTTGAGACTCAAGCTTTGAATGTTATAGATTGGGACTTGTCTCCCAACCCGTTGGGTCCCATGGATGCAGTATGGGGAAATGTACTCTTCTATAGTCCTTCATCCTTCGCCCCAAGTACGGATGTTTGTGACATCCCCTCGTCATGAGAGTCTAATAATGAAGTAAATATCCTCAACCTATATCTTTAGATATTGGTCATCTACCATAAAAGCATCGACATATGGTTCCCAGTAGCTAATCAGTAGCTACAAAATCCTATTTTGGGCTTGCATGTTTCTCATTTGAAAGGATTTCTTTAATTCACATTGAAAAAGAGCTTCTAAGGCATCGTCATATTCAAGGACTTGACTATAAATTTCTTCATGCTCTCTCTCTCTCTCTCCACTCAATCACCATCTTGAGCTCTACAAGGCAAAAAGAATGATCATTATTTCAATTTTTCAAGTTTGTGCACATGTATGCGCCCGCCTTTGGTGACAAGTGCATACATATGTGTTTGTTGTTAAGGATAGTCACATATAGGGCTGATTGTATGTGCCTTGTGCCACTAGAGGGAACGTACAAGCCTTCCCCTCCTTTAAAATTAAAAATCTTAACAAAAAACTTGCATAAATTTAAAAGTTTATGGATGAAAATAAAGAGGGTCGAATGCTTGCTAACCTAGTTCTAACGTTGCATGATTCCTACTCATATAGCTTTCATTCTGATCTCTAAAATTTTGGAGGTTTTTTCACTTAATTTTCATAAATTTGGTTAAAACTCTCAATGAAATGTTATTTGGGTCAATTTTCATTATCATAATGAATTGTTTTACCCATTTTTACATAGTTTATCACTCTTTTTTTTTAAAAGACACCTAATGAACAAGATTTTTTGTATAATATGACCGTTTGAGTTTAGATTTCGCAAGGAAGATGATTAAAAATGGCATTTTTATTTCTACTGGTGCGTTTTTATTTACGCTTTTTAAGGTAATGTTTCTATCACTAGCATATAGGGTAGGTTTATTCCACCTTGCATTTTGCATAATCAGTGACCTTTTATACATATTCCTTAGGGTCAACCCCACTTATAGGCAACACGAGCCTTTCCCATTGATATTAAGTGTCGTCTTGTTCATGGTAGAGCCTACAGTCATGGGCATCCTAGATAGCACTTTGCTTTGCCTTTTGGTGCCCATGTTGAAATTTTTCTTAGGCTTTGGAGTTTTGTTAGTTCTGCCATGACATTGCATTGAAGCTTCATATTCTTCTCAATATTAATCTAACTATTTACCCGCAGGGCTCCCATACTTTTGTGTTCAATTTGTAACCACATTGCATACATATCGCTCACGCTTTTGAGCCTAATGTCGGTTTCATCTTGTTGTTGCTTAACCATTTTCTTTTGCATTCTCATCAATTGCTAACATTGAAATATTTTCTCTTGCAATTTGACACTTGTATCCTAGGAGAAAACCTTCCCCCAAATGTCCATACCCTGCACATGTTTCCATTCATTGAGCATAGGTATGTTCCTTGCACTTGGAACTAGTATTCTTTCCCACAACACTTGTTTCCTTCGTGTACTCTAACATTCTTTTATTTGTTTTCAGGATTTTCAATATGAAAAAGACAAAAAATATATATATATTTAAAAAAAGAGTGTGGGAATGAGTCTTCTTTTCAGTTATTGACAACAGTTGAGTCTCCTCTAAACAAAACACAAATTTTTTATTCTGGTCTCAACAATTTGGGTTAGTATGTCTTTAGGAAACTAAACCAATTACACAGAGTTCTTACTCATCTGGCTAGTTATTCGTCCATTCAGTATGGAGAGTTCTTCGTTGTCTCCTGCATCATGAAATTATGTCAATGGTCATTTTTCAATTCATGTTTTATAATTCAAATATTGTGTTGTATTCTTGTTTAGAAGAAGTTTTATCCCATGTCGTCCATTCCGCAGAATTCTTGACTTTACAAGTCAACCTTCCCATATGGAAAGTACTTCTCATAATCAAAAGTATATTGAACCTTGGCCCTATTTACATCATTGATAGGTGACCTTGTACACAATATATGACATTTCATCATCAATCAATAACTGAGTGGTTTCCCTTGTGTTCAAAGACAATAACATTATCCACACATTGGGATTCATGCAATACCTTGGATTCCATTTGTCCCCATCGGTGGTTTCCTCATCTTTGTCAGTAGTCTTCATTATTGGCTTCTATTCAAAAAGTATCTTTCATGCACTATTTACATCTGGTGCATGCAGGAGATGTACTTCGTGGTGGGTTCTTTCAATATTTCCATCCAACTTCTTCCAAATATCTGGCCTTCTTCTAGTCCTCATGTTGTTTGATGGGGGACGCCTTAATTCCCTCCTTCCAACGGATCTCTTCCTATCGACTTTGACACATCTGGCTCGGGGATAGGGATCTAGAGTCATTATTAGTACCTTGGGGCTTGCATTCATCAATGACAGGTTACCTCACTATTGATAGTGGGAATACATCAATGTCCCTTGATCAATTTATTCTACCAGGTGTTTGATATCAAAACCTTTATTCACACTTGTTAGATTGTACTAGGTACCTTGATCCCCATTATCATTATCGATGGGTGGTCTTGTGTTTGTTAACGATATACATCAATGACCGATAATCAAACAGGGTCTAAATGTGTTCAAATTAAACACATCTATTCGCATAGTGTAGACTCGTACCACAACGGTTGATCTGAAGACCTTAGGAATGTAATAACATCACCTCCTTTATCCTACTACCCGAGTTATGTTTGGACAATACCACTTCTAACATCGGTACTTGTGAAGGATCATATATGTAGCTCTTGCTTTCATATATCTTTCACTGATTTTGAGACATAGATCCACTATGTATCTCTTTCATGGACATGATCTATTTTTGACATAGATCCATTGTGTATCTCTTTCATGCCCATGATCACTACTTTCTATTTATACATTCTTCATGGATCCGCAATGTACTTGATTGGCGGGCATGTTTGTCATCACACATGAGCATGGGTATGTTTGCCTCAGGAATTGAGTATTTTGACTTGTTTATGTTGTTGGTTGTTGTTCTTGTATTGGATTATGGCAACCTTCACCTTGGTTTACTGCTCTTTGAAGACTTATAATGTATTTCATCCATCGGTTTCTCTTCTGACCTCACACATTAGGGGGCATATGTTATAGTGTCAATTTCCACCATTTAAGCATTGATGATATTATTAGCCTAGTACTTATCCTATTTGTAGAAACATTTTTCCCATACCTCCTTGAGATCTTCTAAAAAACACATTTTTGGAAGTTGTACACGCATTAACAGTTATGCAGCACATGGATACGCAGGTTTCCCAAAGGAAAGTCGCCTACATGTTAATTAATGCTAAAAAAAAAATATTTTGTGTAATTTCAAGTTGAATTATAGATTTGGTTAGTTACCTAACTCTATTTACCTGTACTCAACCATCTCTAAGTGACCAGAGATGACTTAAATAGAGCATCAATCCAAGGAGAAAGGTAATGAATAAATTCACATCAAATCAAACAAATGTTGGTTGATCCCGTCGTGACTACAAATAATCCAGGTGGAAATCAGTGGCCACCCACCTATTCCACTAGCTCAAAACAGGGGTTTCCACCTTGGCAGTTTTTCTACATATTTTCGGGTCCTAAACTTGCGGGGTCATTTTGAGGCCCTAAACAACGTTTTTTGGGCCCGCCACAACCACAATGTACGATTTATCCTGAGTGTGACAAAAAAATGTGTATTCCTCGGATAGACCTTTCAAATGAGTTATCATGCACCCCAAATGAAGATTGTATGTAAACGTTACACCATTGGGAAGTTAATGTACCAACTACCCCCATCAGGGCCCACAAACCTTGTTGTGTTTCATCTTCCGGGGTTAGGGTTTTGGACTTTATTTATTTTTAAAATGCCTCTAGAGCCCCATTGTAAACATCATCATATTCTTGCGAATGAGTGTAGCCATCACATCTCTTCTCAAAGGTAAGTTGCCACCATTCTCGTGATTCATTCACTCTATAATTTTACAGTTTATGTACATTCTCTCATTAATAAGAATTTTTCATTATTGTATTTCTATGTTTATTTCAATATCTCGGTATATTTCATTGTTATATCTATGCCTTCATTTCATTCTCAAAATAATATGGATCAGTGGTATTAGAGCAAGATACTTCTTGTTGTTTCTTGGTGCATGTCCCTGACTAGGTCAGGGTATAGAGAGTTGGGTCTCGAGCTAGTTTATCTTGAGTATAATCACTCTCGCGAACCCAAGAAACCTCCCATGGAAGAATAAAAGAGAGACGCAGGAGAAGAAGATCCCATCAAGTTGTTGCTCACAGAAGGCCTCGCACAACAGAGGAACGAGATGTTGGAGAATTTTACCCAAATCCTTCAACGATTGCGGACAATAACATGCACATATTCATCAAGTAGTCTCTTTAGAGACGCTACTCCTTTCAAGGTACAAGTTAATTTTTATATTCCCGTATTTGAAGGTCAGATCGATGTGGATGATTTGGAAAAATGATTAAATTTTCTAGAAGGTTATTTATGTGTTCACAATTTTTTCGACAGAGAAAATATCACCTTTTCTCTCCCTATGTCTCTTCCCCATGTCAAACATTGGTGGGAAACTTACTGGGAGAAAATTTCCATAGAGGAGTCTGGAATATTTTGGGCCAATCCCACTTGTGATTTTTTTATGGATGCATTTAAGGAGAAATATTACCCTGTGGGAAACTATGATGACCAATACATGAGATGGACCAGGCTGCATCAAAAGCAGGACCAAACAATTCCATAGTTCACAAATACCTTCCATACCTTGCGCACCAAGTTGGGTATCAAATACTCTGAGCGACATCTAGTTCTGAAATATTGCAAGGCTCTACACAAGTATATCCAAACCGAAATGGAGTTTATGTACATCTCATCACTGGGAGTCACTTATAGATATGCTGTCAAAATCGAGCAAAAATTTAAGCAACAAAATAAGTGAGAATTTGGGTCTGCAAATCCGCAACAACCAAAGTGTGGTAAAGGAAACCCTAACTCACAGAACATTCAACCTCAAGACAATCATTCCAAACCATAGGAAAATAAGGTTAACGGGAAGAGGAAGAAGGACATTGGGAAGTGGTGTGACTTCCACAAAATCCCTTGGCACAACATTGATGAATGTCACTCGAAACATTCATTGGTGGCCAAGATCGAATAAATAGAGTCAATCCCCGACTCAGAATTTGATTCAGACATAATAAAATGAGACATATAATTTATGTAGAACCCATTGCTACCGTCGTGACCGCAACAATTCAACCAGAATAACCAGAGGATCCTGAGGAGGGGGAGCGCCTTTTCCATTCACAAATGTGGGTGAAGGGGACCTTGTTTCATTTTATTGTTGATAGCGGGATCCAAAAGAACCTCATCTCAGCAGAGGTCGTTAATAAGTTGGATTTTTCTATAACACCACACCCACAACCATACAACATTGGATGGCTCCACTAGGGATGAGATCTTCGTGCCAGTCAGTAGTGCCACCTGTTATACGACGTCAAGCCCTTCAAGGATGAGGTATTGTGTTTTGTTTCCCCACTGGAATTTTGTGATGTTTCGTTATTCCAGCCATATATTTGGAGGTGTCATGTTGTTTATGAGTCTCAACCCCGTAGCGTCATTATTACTTTGGGGGGTCAGCCCTATAGGATAACAGAGGTAGTTCTGACTACTGTACTAAAAAAATAGTGTTGCAAAGTAATCTATCATACCGAAAAGTTTATCCTCTTCACCACTAGGTAAGAATAGAAGGACATTGCAACCACTGTAGCCTTGGCCTAAGACCCTTCTATCCAACATAATCAGATCAACAAGATTGTAGAAGAGAACCAAGATATTCCTATTGCATATTCACCGACAGAGTCCTCCCACACTCTGGTAGATCATGCAGCCAAATTGGTTTAACATATCCAACCCCTCCAACAAAAAGTTCATAACAACCTTCAACAAGCTAAGCATGACAACTTCTTCAGCAATGCAAGCAACTCACGAAGGTTCAGATTCAACAAAATCTTCCTTGATATCTTCACGCAATGGATACCATTTCTTCCTAAGGGGGGAGGATTGACCCAGGAAGAAATTGGTGGCCACCCACCTATTCCACTGGCTCAAAATAGGGGTTTCTACCTTGACAGTTTTTCTACATCTTTTCAGGTCCTAAACTTCTAGCGTTGTTTTGAGGCCCTAACCAACATTTTTTGGGCCCACCACAGTCACACTATAGGCTTTATCTAGAGTGTGACGGAAAAATGTGTATTCATCGGATAGACCTTTCAAACGAACTATCGTGCGCCCCAAATGGAGATCATATGCAAAAGTTACACCCTTGGGAAGTCGACGTACCAACTACCCCCATTGAGGCCAGCAAACCTTTTGGTGTTTCATCTTTTGGGGTTAGGATTTTGGATTTTATTTATGTTAAAAATGCCTCTAGAGCCTCATTGTAAACATCATCATCTTCTTGTGAATGAGTGTAGTCATCACATATCTTCTTAGAGATAAGATGCCACCATTCTAGCGAGTCATTCACTCTGTAATTTTACAGTTTCTGTACATTCTCTCATTAATAAAAATTGTGCATTATTGTATTTCTATGTTTATTGCAATATCTCTGTATATTTCATTGTTATATCTCTTCCTTCATTTCGTTCTCAAAATAATTTGGATCAACCCTGAAACTCCCTTGTTTTGTTGGTTCTCAAACCTGGAAACCCTTGTTTTCAGTGATTCCTGAACACTACTTTATCTTAGTAAGAGCCTTCTTGAATTCTCCTCGAGTTTGTCGATGTATCAGAGGATGAGATCTACCTTATTGCAAAATCTTGGGTGGAGGGACCCAGAGTTTTTTTGGACAGAGCAATGTCATGATAGTGCAAGTAACTGATTAGCCTTCAGACTTTTGATTTAAATAATAAGATGCTTGTTCCTTTGACATTTTTTGTTCCCAAAGTTTAATTCATAGTTATTGAATGGTTATTGTTTAGAACACTAATTGTAGTGAATTTCTCTCATATTTTATCAAGCTAACAAATTAGTTACTAGTATAACTACTTTTTCTTGTAGACTTATATGTGTAAGTTTCGTAGTTTTCAGAAGAAGCAATCAAGAAGAAGCGAGAGGACTACAGGTTTTGCATCTACACCAAAAGTAGGACCACAAGTAAGTTCATTTTTCTCTCTTTCATGAAAGTTAGTTATTTTAATTAAATAAGTTATAGAATTTGTGTTTCTTGAGGTTATTGGAATTTGTTTATCTTTTTACATTTATCGATCTTTTGCAGTCTTACCCACAAATCTAGGGGAATTCCCTACAAACACCCTAGTAGTCATCCTAACTAAATAGTAAAATCCTGAGAAGAAATACGAAAACCACTTTAGCAACCACTCACGACCAAACTAGAATGAAATAGGGAAAAGGGAACCAACTAGAAAACACATAAAAATTTATGTCTTCCTCCCCATGGTTACCAATAGAACGTTCAAATCCAAGCACACCAGAAAACAACGTGATTTATTGATGGTGGTAAACAGATAGAAAACCCTAGAACATTTGAAGCGTGTAATCTAGAGCAACAAAGATAAATGCCAAAAATTGGAAACAAGGATACCTGGAAACATAGTGAAGGTGCACCTAGGGAGAGTTAGGATCCCAATGCCATAGTTGTGACCATCATCATACTCTGGGGAGTGTGAAACATCTCATGAAGAGCATCGCTCCCTATATACTAGAAGGAACCTTTCTTCCACTGAAATTATATTTCCAACCTTCCTCCTTCCTTGCCTCTCCAAGAAATGATAACCACGGTTTCTCTCAGAACCTTCTCGTAACCAGGTTTCCCTCCTTTCAACATCCATGATGGTCCTATCCTTGTACATCTTTCTATCCTCACCACAAATGGTCATTATGATAACATATGGTGGGAGGAGTCTCGTACTCCTTCCCTCGTCCCATCTCCTCCTCATTATTGAAAGCAGATCCTAAAATTCCATCGATTACCTATGTGGCATCTATGCAAGGCATGGTGGAGTCAATACAACACATGAGAGAAGACATTGCCCCACCAATCAACACCTTATTCAGATAGAGGTTGTCATTTTTTTATCCTTATGTAGTCCTCCCTCAATTGATGAGGAATTTATTCATTCCAAATCCATACATTTGAAATGTGGGTTTGACTGACTCCCTCATTTTCCAAATGCTCTTTTAGGGTGTTACCCTTACACTTAATATGATAGAGTATGATCACCAAAATCTTGTTGATGAGGTTGGTCATCTTCCCAAGACCCAAGGATAATCACCAATTATTTGAAACTTTCTCTATGTTGCCTCCATTGGTGATTCTTCTCATAGAAACAATAATAAAATGGGAATTTCCTTCTGCAATCAGGTTCTTGTATTCTACTTTCCTCGCTACCTACAACCCTTTCGACAGAGCTACCAATTTTGCACCATTGTTTGATTTTTTTCTTAATCTCACCACATTGATTTGTTGTATGTTTCTTGTTGAGTCGCGCAAGACAAAGCTTCCAATTTTGCACCATTGTTTGATTTGTTTCTTAATCTCACCGCATAGATTTGTTGTATGTTTCTTGATGAGTCGTGCAAGACCCCCCTTCCCCAGAAAGTCATAGATTACCCTTAAAGGCACCATCGAAATTTAACTTAATGTAATGTGCTAGAGGAGGATCCGATATTTCTTTAGATCACTCTATGGGGGGGATTTTATCCAAGGGGGGATCTTAGTGCATCGATCAACCTACCAATTATGGAAAATAATTAAATATGATCCTGAAGATGTCTAGTCCTCCTCAGTCGATGTTATTGCACTAATTGATTCTAAAACATTGGTCTGAATCACCTCCCAAATCCTATCTACTATTTTATGTTTATGCTTGAATATCCTTCAGTTACATTATTTCCATAAATTACACAGTAACAGGTATGGAAAGGAGTTCCATTGCTTATTCAAAATAGATTTTTTCAATGGGTTTACTCTCTAGTGTTCTATATTTTGGATGATGTCTCCTTGCACCCTATCCAGCTTTCCAAAAATAATTTCTCCCATATCCCATGGTATTGAATCTTACCTACATTTGTTGAACGAGTGATCTGAAGTTTCCCCTTCCTCCTTGCAGATTAGACAAATTGAAGGACTTGCATAGCCCCTTTTGGTTATAAAATCCCAAGTTAAATTATACCTACTGACCAATAGCCAAAGAAAGGTTGATATATTTGGCCACTACTTAGGGTTCCATACTTTATCCCAAATTGCTTTCTTATTCATGTTATCCATGCAAATAGTTATCTTGTATACTTGCTTGATTGTGTAATTTCCATCTCCTTTATGACCCCATCATAAGATACCATGTTTAGTACTAACCTTTATCCATATGGAAACTAGTTTCTCATCAATTTCATCAAGGATACTTATCTCCCATATTATTGGCCAAGTCTCACATTGTTTCCACACACCTTCAAAGGATGATTGTGGGTTAGTAATCTCTTCCCAGTAATGATAGAATTTCGTCCATCCCTTGGAAATCATTGAGGCCCTTTTCTATTGGAGGAGATCCTGGTCACCTAGAACCATTTCTTACTACCAAGTTTCATCCCAAAAGAAGGCCAAGTGACCATTCCCAACTTCCCAAAAGTCATTTTCCTTGACCATAGCTTTGTTATTCCAAGCATTGTCCCAAATTAAGGAGCCAAATCTCTCCCCTTACATTCAAACCAATTCTTCATCATATATGTTGGTAGCATATTTTTCTCACCAGACCATGGCCCAAATATCTCTTGGAATCTTGAGCCATCTACACCAATTCTTTGTTGCCATGGCTTTACCATGATTAGGGGGTCTCTGATGCCTAATCCCCCCACTGATTTTGGGGCACACACCTTATCCCAAGACACAAGTACCCATTTATTTTCTTTACAAGGTCCTCCCCAAAATAAATACATCTATAGATTGTAGATGATTTTGATAACTTTCTTGAGAGCTAAAAGAAAAAATATATATACAAAGGCATGGATTGAAGCATTGGCTTAATTAGTAAAATTATTCTAGGCAAGGTGAGAAAATGAAAAGTCCCGCAAGAGAGTTTGGCTTACAGTTTCAATAACAACTCTTGCTAATAATAATTTATAATAGCTTCATCAAGTAACGGGGATCCAAGTTACTTGGAGGGTATAGAATTCCTTTGGAATCCCGGGATTCTAGCTCTGTTTCTCTAAATGGCCAATGAAGTGTTAAAGAATAAAACTTGGGATTTATAATGGTTGATAATAGCTCCTAAAGCTTTCATGAACAGATCAAGGGTGGCTTTCAAAGCTAAATCTTCTCTAACAATGGGAAAACCCAATGTTGTGGATACTAAACTATCCTATGGATAGGGATTACAATAAAAAATAAAGTTTCAAAGAACAATGTTTATCTTTCTCAAAAATAGCCTATGATGATCTTTTAATAACTACTAGTTAGTTACAGGAGGTCTTACCTAGTTCAAATGGCTTATTGGAGATAGTCCTCTTCGATTGTCCTCACTCCAATTGTCCTCATTCTTGTTTGATATTGTAGAGTTGCACACACAGAAACAATAATCCTTCCTCAAACTATTGGAAAAAATGAAAATGAATATAAAATCAATACTTTAAATAATTTCATCAATTGAATCGGTTCCTCAACTAAATACTAAAAAATATATCGAATTCGATACAAACAACTAATAATTTGGGGGTGGAAAATAATAGAGATCTTCAGTTTATTATATATAATATTAATACAAAGAGATGTACCTGATTTAGCTACTGAAACTATTTGTAACCGTTGTCTGGATTCCTTCAATCCTGGGACACTCACAACTACATCACCTCCAATGTTCTTCTCCTTGCATCTATGTGAAATATCAAGATATCTTAGGCCTCAATGACATGACTGGAAAATGGACTTCGGGAAACAAGGGTTTCTAGGGAGATGAAGGCCATAAAAATATCAAGAATATGATGGCTTTGACTTCTTGGGCCAAATGATCACTCTATCATAATAACAATGCTTGTTTGGTTCTCCTTCCTTTGGGTTTCTTTTATACCATTTCAAGATCGTTGAGACCATTTTCTACAAGTTTTAGGGAGTTACAAAGTTGGTTTTCCCATAAACCCCACTCATGATTGTGTAAATTTCATGTTGTATATCTTTTTTTATGATTTAGAATGCACTCATGCATTTACTGAAGGAAAAGAGAAAGTACTAGCTCCTTTAATGAGCCAAAAGTGCGAGTGAATTGCTAGGAAGTATTTCTTAGCACATTTCTAGGTGGGTCCAAGCAACCAAAGAGGGATATGATCAAGGAGATAAGTGCCAATCAAAGGCATCTCAGCTATTGTGGTGGAAAAATATGTTATAACATCCATGACGATATTATCATCTACAAAATGAAAATGGGAGAGGGGGTTCAGATTGGGGTGAAGGGAAATCTCTTTGATGTGGCTATCAACCACAATTTTTTTAAACACCTTTCTAATCCTTCAGCCATGATAATGTATAATAAAGGAGAGAGGGGTTATAATCAGAGATGAGTTAAAATTAGGGTAAAAGGAGCCATTGACTAAGACGAAAAAGAAAGTAGAGGAAACTATATTTTTTATTTAGTGGATCCATTCCTAGCAAAATCCAAAGATAGCCAGCATGCTCTAGAGGAAGACCCAATTTAAGCAATCCTAAGCCTTGGACATGTCAATTTTGATCAACATAGCAGGATTCTTGTTAACTTTTGAGCAATGAATGGTCTCTTGAGCTAAAAAAATTACATCAAGAATTTGTCTTCCTTTTCCAAAACCCCCTTTTTCTAAGGATATGATCTTGTTTAATATAGGCTTCAGTCGGTTAGCAATTATGTTGGTGATGATTTTGTAAATGACATTGCATAAATATATAGGTAGGAATTTAATGTGAGGAAAGTGGAGTTGAAATCCTATAGGGTTGTTCCAGAGACTAATGATTCCTCCACAACTTCCTAGATCTCATTACCAATGATTGGTCAACATGTCTAAAATAAATTTGTTGTAAAGACATCTGGACCAGGATATTTACATGCTTCCATATCCTTTACATTTTGTTCCACCTCTTGCATGGATATAGGTTGGATTAGGATTTGATTTTTATTTGGAGATACCAGGGTTGGGATTGTGTTGGTGATTGCCTAAATGGTGGTGTTGCAATATTCACATGGTTATTTAAGGATGTGACTAAAGTGACTTTTCAATTCAAACTCAATTTCTTAATGCTTCTCTAGTTTAGTTCACTCTATAGTCTTTAGGGTTACAATCTAATTTATGTTTCTTCGGTTGAGGAGAGAACTACGAAATAAACATGTGTTCCTATCCCCTTCCTATAACCATTTAATCCTTGAGTTTTGTTTCTAGATAACTTCTTCTTGCTTATCTATTTTATTTGTATCTAGCTTGAGTTTCTATTCCTTGATATCTAATTCCTTGGTTTGTCCTATCTAGATGATAAATCTTTGCATCACTTCCATCTCTTTTTCCAATTGGAGATTCGCCTCAAAAATATTCCCAAAGACTTCCTTATTCCATGTTTTAATTCTAGCCTTGATGTGATTTAATTTATGTTGGAATTGATACATCTTAGTTCCATACAGGTCCAATCTCTCATGCCACCGATGCTTGATATTTTGTAGGAAATATTGGTGTTCCGTCTATAATTTTTCAAATATGAAGGGTTTGGGTATGGGTTTGAGGTTACTCTCCCATGAGAGAAAGATCGACGAGTGGTAGGATCCTATAAAAGGCATAATTTTAGCTAAAGTGGCTTGTCTCATTTCAACCATCTCTAAGGAGACTAGGAATCTATCCAACCTGACAACAATCTTATGTGCACCACTTATTTTGTTATTCCAAGTATAATTGTTGTTACTTGTTGGTATGTCAATGAGATGTAGTATCTCAATGATTTCCTTAAAGGAACATTATCATAATCTAACCTTCTTATGCCTCCTTTCCTTTCCTAAAGGGATTTTATCGTGTTGAAATCCCCTCATATAACCCAAGGCTTATCTCGGATGGAAAATCCCAACAGGGTAGTGGAATCTAGGAAATCTCTCTTCATAGTCGACGACGGGGGTCTATAGGAATGTGTTAAGTATCCCTACTCCACGGTTTCCAGGACCTTATACCAGCCTAAAACAAACCTAGAATAATATGATTGTATATCTAAACGTATTCTATCTAGATTCCATAATAATGCCCAACCACCTAATGCTCCTTCCACTTCCACCACAACTACTTCACTATTCCTCCATATCTTTTGGGCATTATGAGTCATAGTTTCCTAATCACACTTAGTTTCCTGTAACATCACGATACTTGATTTCTCTTATTGAATCATTTTCCTAAGAAGAATATGTTTTTAAAAATAATTTAGACCTCTAGCATTCTAGGATATAACCTTCATCTTAAACTTTTGGTTGGGTAAGGAAATACTTCTCTAGGAGGTCAATAGCCTGCCTTAAATCTACCATGAGATCTCATGACTCTTCAATTTTCTACTTTGTTGATTTGCGACCTCATTTCTTCTCCTCCACCCCCAATTTCTTATGCATATTTATTGGATTGGCTCTAGCCCCAAGTCCTCATGAGGATGTTGAGGGCTAAGTTAGAGTGTTCTCTTTGCCTTCCCCTTTTATCATATCTATATGAAGTTGTCTTAAGGAATCCTCCAGCAGGTTGCTAAGATTTTTTTCACCATGCAAGTCAAATAGGGCATGGATGTCAATATCCAAGTCAGATTGTTCCATTTATTGGTGAGTGTCGTCCTCCTCAAAGACCTATTGTATATATTTCTATGTATTAGTTTCTTGCATTTCGATCTATGTCTCATCTACTTTAGATTTTTTAGGTTGTTGGCATGTTCTTTCTTTTTTTTTGGATCTCCTCTACTAATTATGGATTTAAACCATCTTTACTATGTGGATCTAAAGCACCCTCATTATGGGGTCCTTCCTCTACCACTTGTGCAAGGATTTGAAAAATATTGGCAGTATTATTGGTCGCTTGAGTCATCGGTTTGTTTGGTTTCCTTCCTAACTTTATTTTTCTTGGGACTTTCACAAAGTAATCCTTATCCTACTCTTATTTGGTTTTATCAAGGGACTTCTCTACATTCCTGGGGAATTCCTAGAATAAATGGCCATGCTCATGGCATTTCCTCCACCTAAATGGTATGTGTTCGTAATATAAAGTCTAGATCCATTCATTGTCTTGATAAGAGATTGGTATTCAGTCTGGTAGAGCCCCAAAGACATTCATATATACATATATCCTTGCATATGAAGTTTAGTGCCCTATTTTTTCACCTATGATACTTTTACTAAGGTCCCCAACATATTTCCTAGTCCTTCCATAGTAGTTTTCTCCCATAATTATTGGGGGAGCGAGTACATATGAATCCAGACTAGTGCTTCGATGAAATATGGTCCCCCTTTAAAGAACCTCTCTCTATCTTCTATACATGTAAATATCACCATGATAAAACCCTTTGATCCTAGCTTCAAATCTAATTGGCCCTTTGGTTTCCACCGTGTTTTCATCCATCCTATTAATGATTTATCTAAGGGTCGGATTCCCATAAATATCCCAATTATTGCATGATCCTTCATGTATTGGATAACCTATATTTGGAAGGGTAACATTGTACATGGGATTCTCTATAGAAACCCACTCCTCAATCTATTATTTCATTGTTTCTTCATTGGTTCTTGGTAGGTCAAAGTTTCATGCCTCATGGGATCCTTCCCTCTACCCTCCATCTCTTTGTCCATCAGGATCGGGCCAAATCCTCCCGTGATTAATACTTTAAATTTCCTTTCCCCTTCCAAGTTCTGCATCCCCATCCCCACCATTGAACCATGGGCCTCTTCCATCTCTTTTCCACTTTGTGATATCTGATCCATGTTTCCCTCAAAACCTTCACCAAAAACCTACCTACTACYCTGCATTGTCACTCTCTTCCATAKAAAAATATATAGGAAGGTATTATTAAAGTGATCYRGATTATATTGRGAATTAAATGAGATACAAACAAAACTRTAGAAGAGAACACATAAATACAGTGAAGCCAAACTTATATTAATGAATAAAATAACARAATATTGTAGAACACAAACTGGYTATAATGGTGGTAGCTTATCTCTAAAGAGAAAGAGATGTCAACTACACTCATTCGCAMCAAGTTGATTACAAAGAGGTAAGAAGKGGAATTTTATCATGAAGCCTAAAATACAAAGATGMAAAAACMCTAAACATMAAAACCTTAACCATAGAAGATGAAACACCAAAAGTATTGGGGGCCCTGAGGTGGTTAGTTGATACATCAACTTCCCARGGGCACAACTTTTGCATACAATCTATGTTTAGGGAACATAATAGYTCGTTGAAAAKTACTATCCAAGKATTGAAACTTTTGGTTGGGGCYAGGGCATTCCATGGCAACCCTTATCCTTATGAATGTCCAAAAAACACCTTTTAGGACCTCAAAACGGCCCCAAAATTTTGGGACTTCAAAAACTATAGAAAAACTACCAAGAAGATAGAGAATTTTTGAGTCAGTGGAAGAGGTGGGTGGCCACCGATATCCACCTGGATCAATCCTCTCCTTTAGGAATAAATAGTCTATGGGTATCATGGTATGTATCACTCTAATTTTTTAAGCACTTGAACATGTTGTGTTGAATCCTTCTTCATTTCATGACGTTTGCTTGAAAATTATGATCTTTGCCTCGTTCATACCTAGAAGGGTGACATGGTGCCCTAGTAAGTTGATTTCCCTTTAGTATGAGTTTTTGTTGGGTGGATCTATGAAAAGTCATCGTTTGTTCCCTCCATACTCACCACTTTCCATATTTACTCCTTCCATCTCCCCTATCCTTGTTTGGGCATTGGGATTGGCTACACTGGGAAGAGTTGTACCTTACCTCGTGGGAAGAAGGGGCTAAAGTATCGGAGGGTAAAAGTAGCTGGCAAGAGTTAAATTACAATTTTGAAACCTTCAAGATGTTTCTCCCAAGGAGCCCCGAGAAAGCAATGAAAATATTCTTAGTAAGAAAAGGGGACACACAAGATAACATAAACACTCAAGGTACTAGTTGATGGATAGGAGGTCTCATCACGAGCTGACCTGTTATGGCCATGGGCATGTAGCAGTATGAGATTACCACCTATCTGGTCATTAAATGTAACACACCCATGGTGGGGGCGTCAAAATTTCGCTCTTCTTAGGATAATCAAAACCCCTATTCAGGGTCTCTATTCCATTATGCTCTTCCTGAGATTTCCAGCCACGCTCTCCATGCTTTGAACCGGGCTCAGAGTTGGCATATATCTTCTCCCAAGTTCTTTGTGTTATTCCATCCATCTATACTCACATATTCCCACGGGATATGACCAGATGCCAAGACAACTAGCGTCAAGACAACCACCGTGTGAATCCTCCGGAGCAACAAATATCTAAAATTCACAATCTGATGCCACATGTCCTCAGATATTTTTGACAGCCCTAATTCACTTCGGGACTTGGGCGCTCGGGACTTTCAAATGCTCCAAATTATTTTTCCTCTTAAGTACTCTGTACCCGGAGTTATAGATCGAGCGCCATGTGTTTTCCCTGATCAACGGTCGATATCCATCCTTTGCCCCACTTCGGGCGACTTGCGGTCAACGCTCCTCCACGTTCTTTCTTCTGGAGTACCAATCCTCCAAATTGACAGATCTCACACCATGTGTCCTATTCCAATGGATATTTCAAATGAAATCCGACTCTCCGTCCTTCCAAATTTCTTATTCAACACACTCCCTTTTCTCCCAGAGGAACTTTCCTCTGAAATGTCTAATTTTCTACCACGCGCCCCTTCCAATGGACGAATGGGATGACTTCGGTACTCTGGCCTTCAGAAATCCTCATGCCTTCACACTTCGATTTTCCCGGAGTGACTTCCTCGGAGTGTAGGATCTAATGACACATGTCCCTTTGGCTTGGATGGATCAGATCTGATTCGGCTCCTGGCTCTTCAGGATTTTTGCGATGCAAAATCCCCTTTTCTCCTGGAGTTGGTCAGAGTCGGGCTGACCACAGCCTCAATTTGACGGTCATAGGGTATCTACGTGAACCCAGAGATCTATGCCTCGTAAATTATGTTCAAGGGTCCCTTGGGTCCCAGTGTGTGCCACTCTGAAAGGGACACCCATCAACTTCGTCATTCGACACATGGGCCCCTACATGATCTCGACGTTAATACACGTGTCCCCACAATCGAACGATCGTGAGGGACCCCAAAGGATCCTTATATCCATGGTCCACATTAACTTCAGAACTTTAGGACTTCGAGAGTTTTGATGTTACCAAACCTTTGTCCTCCCGAGGTGGTCAATGTCGGGCTGACTATATCGTAGATCCGACTGTCAGGATAGTCCCCAGAAATCCTTAGATCTACGACCCAGATTAACTTTGGGACTTCGAGACTTCGGGGGATTCACCTCCTGTACAATGAATATGCTCAATTTTTTGGACCCGCGAAGTCTGAAGGGATCAAAGGTTTAACACCCGCTTTCCTTCTCCAGATTTAACGATCATGGAGAAATTCATCTCCTCCCAAACTAACCTTGTTCGTCTATCTTCCAAACGAAAGGATCTCTCCTTTCAGGGCTTGAATCTCGCTATCCTTCCTGAGATTTTTCAGCTCCTTAAGTACTTATGTATTTTGCGCTATTTCTCCTTAACTTAACACTTAGAGAAATCCTCCTTGCACCCCTTCCACTCATTTATCAACTCTAGAACTTAAGGGGGTTCTCGGTCTCTGCCCGCCTCGCAGAGACTTAGTGCATACATGCACTACCACTCCTGAGCTTAACAGAATACTTCCTTCAGAACAACTAGAGTGTCGGCATGCACACGTGAGGCTATGCCTAAGGTCAACAAATTCACAGTTCATTTATTTTAACTTGAGCCACCGCGGGGCTCAGGAATTTACGTGTACAAGCCAGGGAATTCTTGATCCGAAAAGATCTTTTAAAGACTATGGTTAAGTTTTAAAACATGAGTTCATTAACCATTTAAGAAATTGATGAAAGAGGAAGAATTAATTATGTAACATGACAGCGATAAGAAGATATACAGATCTAGAAATAAGCACAATAATTGGGAAACCATAACAGCAAAAGTTGTTAACTGAGTTCAGCAATATCGCCTACGTCTTCGAGCCTTTGTCTCAGTGAGTGAGGCTTTATTATTTCTCTTCAAAGATTAAAAATTACATCATAAAAGTGTCAAATGGATTAGAAACTGATATTGTTGTGTTCTGCTAGATCTCAAGAATCCAACACAACTGACGGCATTGAAAACAGATGAACAAAGCTCTCGGAAATGGCCTGCAAAGTTTCTCTCCTCAATGGCTTCCCTACATAAAAATGGCTTTGGATTCACAATTATACAACATTTCTCTTGTTATGAAATTTTCCAAGGCTTCCAATAACCTCTGGTTTATATAGGCTTGAATTTGGCAATAAACTCCCAACTTCCCCCCAAGATATGGCCTCAAAAAGAGCTCCAGATCCTCCAATAATGGCCAAAATCTCTCAATATCAGGCTGAAAAATCACTAAAAATCATATAATAAAGTTTAAAAACCCACTTTGGGCCAAACTAGGATGCATCCCCTGAAATCCGGGCCCCTGGTCATATGCAAGACTCCATGTGGCCAAGCGCCAAGCGCTGGCTCCTTAACCTCCGGCCCCTGGTCATGTGGCTTGGCCATATGGCCATGGCCTATACCTCCACGCGCTCATTTGCAAGTTTTCCCCCCTGGTCGTAAGCCTCTAGTTATGTTCCTTGGTCAGCAGGCTAGTCGGGCCGACCGGGCGTTATCCCCATAAATATGCGCTATAGTTTTGAGGTCTAAGTCATATTGTAAAGGTCATATGGTAGCGCCAAACCGGGGGCTATACCCATAGAAAAACCGCACAAAACATCAAAGGGTATGAACATGTGGTGAGGGCGTATGGTGTGTGCATCAGGGGCTTGGGCTAGGCCCCAACCCTTTTATTCGCCCGATATAACTTGTTGTAAGCTTAAATATTTCATTTAGACCATAGTTTACAATCACTATCGTGGGAGGGTTGGTAGCCCAACCCTGCAAAATCGCTTCGCCCATACCGGAGGTGACGAGCTCGACTCACGTAGAGCCCATACACATTTTCCAACTGCCAACCAATGGAGGGGTGCCACGTGGCAGCCCAATAGTAGGCCACGTGACACCATTACATTCACCCATATGAGGACACGTGTCGACCAACAATTCGTCCACCTATCAGCCCATGTGTGTGCCCTGTCACCTGTACGATCGTGCAAACTGTACATTCAGCTTCTATGTCAGCATTGTACGGACTGTACAGTCAGCAAAAATTTTGCCCATTTGGAAAAACGAACAGAACGTGATATATTTCGCATATGGTGTTTGTTTAAACCCGTTCAAGTTGTGTTGGGTTCGTAACGACGAGGCCTATGCACACGTCCGTTTTGAAGCAATTATGAGAAATTTTATTTTTAGGCCTTCCTAGACCCATTTTGGTTGCTAGATCCCTTTTGGATCACACCTCCCCACTAAGACCTTTTGTTCCTCCAAAAGGATACTAACCAGTCATCAAGTGCAGGATAGGCCACCCCATTTGTTCTATGTCTTTAAACTCTGGCATGTGCACCTGTCTCATCAAGATCAACTGTAAAACAACCATGCTAACTGACAACATATTCTTAGCCACTTGTACTCTGTCACATCTTACTGAATCCACTATCATCCATGTTGATAACATTACTAATGATAACATCAGAAATATGACTGCAAATGAGCTAATATGTTTATAATATTTGCACGACATTAGCTTATCTTGAAGCAAAGTATGATTGAACTTCCATTCTACAATCATATCATGTTCTTGCTTAAGATCAATTACTTGATTTGGGACAATTATAGGTGTGTTTCTTTCATGAGATACCTTTCTTAATTGTTCCATTGTTTGAAGAGATTGGTTTGCTTTTAAGTGATGAGCATGTACAACATATTCTTTGTCTATTTTGATTAAGTGGTATTGATTTTGTTCCCTGTATAAGATTGTTTTGTGATCATACAAATAAGGGACTTCCTAAAACCATTCCACATTCATTGAGTGACACCACATCACACGTTACCTCATCCACAAACTTAGATGAAATTGGAAAATTTAATGTGCATTGTTTTGTTATGTGCAAATTATGGTTGTTGCTTATCCATTTAAGTGAGTAAGGCCTATGATGCATCTGATTGTTTAATCCCAATTGTTTAACCACTTCCTCTGAAATCAAGTTATATTGAGATCCACTATCTATCAATGTGTCGACCTTAGTATGTCTCATTATGACCCTTATGTCAAACAATTTACTTCTAGAATCAAATCCATCACCAATTTTACCTGTCAAACCAACCGCTGAGATTTTAGATTCATCACCCAAATCTGATCCCAAGTCTGTTGGTCATGATGTTGTTGCAACTATTTGCCTCCCTTTCCTT
The DNA here is from genome assembly GCA_000966675.3 of Picea glauca. NCBI lineage: Eukaryota > Viridiplantae > Streptophyta > Pinopsida > Pinales > Pinaceae > Picea > Picea glauca. Next base: position 361,341 of record JZKD02S1595363.1, read on the forward strand.
TCTTTGAACCACTTTGGTCTCTTCTCGGGATGCAATTTCCAACAATGTTCATCATCACATCCTTATTTCTTGCAATGCTTGCAAGAGATCTTCACTTGCTTTCTTGTCACTGAATTTGCCTTCTTGCCATTCCACTTCCTTTTGTCCTCTTTTCTCGAAGATGATTCCCTTGATACACCAACTCTTGTTTTCCCTGCCTCAATGTATGTCACTTGAATAGAAACCTCATCAAGATTAGTAGGTCCAAACATAAATACACTGTTACGAATATGTGCAGGTAAACCTCCTATATACTTCATAAGAGTTTCTTGGGTATGTAATGGAATGCCTAACATTAATGCCAGCTTACGAAATTCATATGTGTATTCTTGCATTGTTTGTCCCTTTATTAGTTTAATACCTTTCCATTTAATTAAAGCCTTCTCTTTATAACCCAAAGGATAAAATTTCTTTCTAAGTGCAAAAACAAAATCTTTCCATGATGGAAATACATTACCCACTTGTTGTGTGCCATTTTGCAACTTTCTTTTCCACCAGATGAGTGTTGTGCCTGCCAGACGAAGCGATGCCAACTTGATTTGAGTTGCCTCATCCTTGATTTGTTGCACACTGCAATAAAATTCATCTGTCTGGCCCAGTTATAAGGCCTCTCTGCATTAACTTCACCATCATACATGGGTAATTCAAACTTCACATCAAGATTAAGTAAAGGCATATCATGTTTCTGTTTATGGGAATGTTTCCTTGTGGTGGATTTGGAAATTGAACTTGAAGAAGAATAAGTTGATGGAGAAGAAGGAGGTGAAGCGGGAGTTTTAGGAGGATCCTCTCCTTATTCACTTTTGACCTTTGAATATTCACCTAGTATCGGTCTCTTCCGATCCAAGTAATCATCATATAGAACCTTCACCATTTTCGACATGGCGAAGAAAGTATTTTGAAACTCTTTCTCCTCATGAGTAAGTCCCTCTTCTGATGCCATCTTCTCAATTTGAGAAGTTCTCTTTCTCGATCCAATCTCATGATTCTCTTCAACAATATCACCTTCACCATGATTCATATTTTCCCTGGAAATCATGCAAACTCAAAAACCAACCATCAACTAGCTCTGATACCACTTGATCCGAAAAGATCTTTTAAAGACTATGGTTGAGTTTTAAAACATGAGTTCATTAACCATTTAAGAAATTGATGAAAGAGGAAGAATTAATTATGTAACATGACAACTATAAGAAGATATACAGATCTAGAAATAAGCACAAGAATCAGGAAACCATAACAACAAAAGTTGTTAACGGAGTTCGGCAATGTCGCCTATGTCTTTGGGCCTTTGTCTCAATGGGTGAGGCTTTCTTATTTCTATTCAAAACTTCAAAAGTACATCATAAAAGTGCCACATGGATTACAAATTGATATGGTTTTGTTCTGCTAGATCTCAAAAATCCAACACAACTGACGGCACTGAAAAACAGATGAACAAAGCTCCCGGAAATGGCCCGCAAAGTTGCTCTCTTCAATGGCTTCCCTGCATAAAAATGGATTTGGCTTCACAATTCTACAACATTTCTCTTGTTATGAACTTTTTCAAGGCTGCCAAGAGCCTCTAGTTTATATAGGCTTGAATTTGGCAACAAACTCCCAACTTCCCCCCAAGATCTAGCCTCAAAAAGATCTTCAGATCCTCCAATAATGGCCAAAATTTCTTAATATCAGGCTGAAAAATCACTAAAAATCATATAATAAAGTTTAAAAACCCACTTTGGGCCAAACTAGGGTGCAGCCCCCGAAATCCAGGCCCCTGGTCATATGCAAGACTCCATGTGGCCAAGCTCTAAGCATTGGCTCCTTAACCTTCGGCACCTGGTCATGTGGCTTGGCCATATGGCCATGACCTATACCTCCACGTGCTCCTTTGAAAGTGTTTCCCCCTGGTCGTGAGCCTCTGGTTACGCACCTTGGTCGGCGAGCTAGCCCAGCCGACCGGGCACTATCCCCATAAATCCACGCTATATTTTTTAGGCCTGAGTCATATGGTAAAGGTCATGTGGTAGCACCGAACTGGGGGCTATACCCATAGAATCACCACGCCAAACATCAAAGGGTATGGACATGTGGTGAGGGCATATGGTGTGTGCATTGGGGGATGGGGCTAGGCCCCAGCCCTTTTATCCGCCCAATATAACTTATTGTAAGCTTAAATATTTCATTTAGACCATAGTTTACAAGCACTACTGTGGGCGAGTTGGTATCCCGACCCTGCCAAATCGCTCTGCCCGGACCGGAGGTCATGGGTTCGACTCCCTTAGATCCCATACACTTTTTCCAACTGCCAACCAATGGAGGGGTTCCACGTAGCACCATTACATTCGTCCTGATTAGGACACATTTCAACCAACAATTCTTCCCTCTATCAACCCATGTGTCTGCCCTGCCAGCATCCAAACTCACTGCCACATCACCTATACAGTCGTACAGACTGTACAGTCAGCTGCCACATCATCACTGTATGGATTGTACAGTCAGCAAAAAATGTGCATGTTTGGAAAAACAAATAGAACATGATATCTTTCGCATACGATGTTTGTTTAAGCATGTTCAAGTTGTGTTGGGTTCGTAACGATGAGACCTACACACACGTCCGTTTTGAAACGATTCTGAGTACTTTGATTTTTAGGCCTTCCTAGACCCATTTTGGTTCCTGGATCCATTTTGGATCAATTCCTTATTTTCTTAAATACACAATTAAGCAAAGATAGATGGATACAGTCTAATCATCAAGAAAACACACACACTCCTACAACATTCATAGGATATCCAACTTTCATTCTCAGTTACAATGTAAATACACAGGATATGAGAATACTTATCTATTACATGTTATAGCCAACTAACTTATTGTGGGTGTTCATCCTTCCACCCAACCATAGTCTCAGATGAATTCATTATTAGTGCTCTGGCCACCCCTGTTCCAAGCCATGATATCACTAGGGAATTTATGCCAATTCTCATCGATCCTTTCTCTTTCACATCTTCTGCAAGGTTTATCAAATGCTTCCTCAGCATCAAGCTCGCGACCTTCTGCTCATGTCCCATTCTCTGCATGCTCTCCAAGATCTCTCTCTTTGTCATGGCCCCGATGAGGTTTATCATATGCTTTCTCAGCATCAAGCTCGTGGTCCTCTGTTCGTTCTCTCCTGCTAGAATGTTCCTCGCATTCTCCACTCTTCTCTTCATATTCTCTTGTGTTTCTTGCATGCACATCCCTCCTGTCAAAAGGAAACTCGAGTCAGTCTGGGTCTGCCAAACCCTGTGGTACTTTAGGATGACCTTCTGCAGCTAGACCATGCTTCCATTCATGGGGGTGGTTGAGGGTTCAACCACCGGTCCTTTTCTTATTAATTGTCCTCTTATCATTTTCACATTCTTTCCTCTAGTGATATCATGGCTAGTACTTTCAAGGCTTCACCCCCACAGTCAGTTATTGGAAATTAAACAATAATACATTTACATTGTTCCCATGCCACAACATGGTAATCCTAATTAATGATTAATTACAAGTTGGGGGAAATAGGGGTGTTACAATCCCCTCCCCCTTAAAAAGGAATATTGTCCTCGGTGTTCTTTCTTAGTAACACATGTCATGCCTTTCTCATTCAGCCACTTCAGATTTCTTAACCTTCTTCCTTGGTCAGGTCCTTTTTCAAACCCTTAATCTTCATCACCTGCCTTCAATAATTCTTGGACAACAACCACATTAATCATAGTCTAATGCGAAAACATTTTACTGTTGCATAAAATTTCTAGGAAAATTTCATAATCTAGCACAATACTTATCTGCGCAGTTTGTGGATTTGTATCTGCATGGATGTCTTGTTATCTAGACTCATTGGTTTTCCTTGACATACCCATTGTGTGCATGATCCCAATCATAGTTTACAAGAACTATCTGAGTCTCCTCTTCCTTGCAGTCACTCACCCTCCAGGCCCGAGCTCAGGCATCCCCTTCTCTGTTATACAGTTCCTCGGGTGATCCATATTTCCTTGCCAAGGTTTTCTCACACAGGAAGAATCCCATAGACTTTATCGATCCTTACAGTTGAGGCGTCCCTCAGACTTGCTCTGTCGAGATATCCCTCTGGCTTGTGTTACCTCAACACAACATATTCCATGTGATCATGGCTTATTGTTGGCACAGAAGAGCAGACCCAAGGTTCACCACTCAAGAGCACACCAACAAAACCCTAACTACCGGCCCTTTCGACAACACCTGTGAAGCAGATGAAGTCTCACTTGAGGTAGAGGCAGGGGTGCTTGCAAGACTCAGGTGTCTGCAACCTTAGCTGGGACACAAATCTGTGATTATACTACTTACAGTGCACTTAGCATCAGTCAACCATTAATATCCAACCCTTATTCTACTTCACAGATAGCACAGAGCATCACAATATTCACTTACATCTACAGTATCTTAGCACTTATCAACAGTAATACATCAGGTCCTGTAGATCAGCACTAAGCACTCACACATACATCAGATCTAATAATCATATATATCTAAGAAGCACAAAGCATAAGTGAATATATCAAAAGCACATAGCATAAGTAGAGATAAACACAATGAATCAAATCACAGAGCGTTACACACAGATTTACGTGGTTCACCCCCACCCTGGGGCTACGTCCACCAACTCTTCTTCTTTATTAGTATCTTCAATCGTCAGTTACAGCACAGAGCACAAAAACCCTTCTTTGCAAAGGACAGAATATCTGCGTAGCTTGCTAGATCCTTCTTCCTTACACTTCAGCACAAAGCCTCTTACAACAACTTGCACTTATCCTTGCAAGCTTCTTGTGATCATGCACAGAGCATTTACAATCCACTTCTGATCACACAGATCTAACTATTAGCACTAAGTCGTCTTCCATACATCACATAGATGCACTGCTACTTCTATCTAGCCTAAGCATCTATTTATACATTACAAAAGTGGGCCTAAGCATGGGTAAACCCACGGGTCGACATCCCTTTCCCATTACATTAACCCAAAAACCCTAATAGAGGCCCAAAAGTGGACTGAGATGCTTCGCTTGGCGGTCCTTCTTTGACTAGCTGTCGCAGTTACAAAATAGGTCAAAATGACCCTGGTTATCCCAAAACTTGGTCAAGGGCCAACAAGCCACCAACACTCACTTGTGACTCATCCCGAGTCACTATGGTCTGCGCAATTCTGCTTCAAAGGCCTCAAGCTTGGCTTGAGCTGCTTCGACCTGCTTCTTCGTTGTGGCCTCCTGCTGGGTGAATTCCAGGATCACTGTGTCATTTGTTGGCCCTTCCAGGCATTTTTCTACAGTGATGACGACTTGCTTAAGTTCTGCTCCCTGGCTTTCGATCTCAGCAAATAATATGCATGCCTTGTCTTGCACCAGTTGGATGCGTTGAGTGACTTCCATCACTTTTCTCTGGATCATGTGTATTTGTTGTTGAGTTGTGCGTTTTTCATGAGATCATTTTATTCTATCCACTGCAGACATAGCCTTCAGTTGTGCCTGTAATGTATCTACATGTTTCTTTGCTTCCTGGAGCTGCGACTCCAACGCCTGTAACTCTAGATTCTCTGTAAGGTTCTTGTATATTTGGGCACTCTGGTTACTGAGTTGCTTGCACACTAAGGCAAGAGCTTTCAATCGGTCAATTGTGCTCCGAGCAGTTGCTTCTCGTTGGTCTATTATCTTCTGGGGGGTCTCGGGCACAGCACGGAGTTCTAGATCAGCAATGTGTTGCTACAGCTTCTGTATAATGTCTTCAAGTTGGGCCACCTTCTGTGGAACTCTCTCTTTAGCTGGTACTTCGATAACGGTCACAAAGAGGAGTGCTATGTTGACTAGTTCCTTTACTTCAAGCTACTCTCCGAGCAATTGTTCCTTTCTTTGTTGTAGCTCTGCTTTCTCTTTATCCCACTGTACTTGAAGAGCAAGTTTTTCTGTTTCGGAAGCAATACGCTACTCAACAAGTACTCCCTGTACCTGTGTGAGAGCCCGGGTGGTTCGTGTTGTGTTCTTCTTGAGCTTGTTGAAGGCGAGCTTCCACCATGTCAGCAATCTGGTGAAGTTAGGCAGGTTCATCTCCTGGTTCTACAGTCCCTCATGTTAGAGGCACGATGTGTACTGCACATCTGAACTGGAGTGCTTGTTGAACTCCTTGGAGTTCAATCTCTATACAGTTATACATATGCTCCTACTTCACCTCCTGCTTCTCTATTATCTCCTTTGAAGCATAATTCATTACGGCAATGATGAAATCAAAGTCATCCAATGTGAGGGCAGTCCGCATCTTGGTTACAGGGGTCCTAGGATTCTTTCGGGAGGATCCTTTAAGAGGTGATACCTTACTTTTCTTTGACAAGTCTTCTTCGTCCCTAGGTGGTGGTACTTCACCTTTCTATTGTTCAATTCTTGCACCTTCTATCTCTTTGTCATCACCTCCTTCATCTGGTGTGATAGAGGTAGTCCTTACAGATGCATTGTCTACTTCATGAACCTCTTCATCCTTCTTCGTTTTGCTTGGTCCTGGTGCGTCTAGTACAGTCTCTGGGCTGCCAACATTGGACAACTCTGCGAGGTTCGCTATAATGAGAAGGTCCACTGACCAATCCTTGGTGATCTCTTCGAGGTCTTGTTCAGTCAACTTGTAATAAGACTGCAAATTTTGTTTATGTTCATCAGCTCACGTTGTTATATACATGAAGTGGTGATCCGCGTTGAACTTCATTAAGGGTCTGAATCTGTGGAGCGTATTTGGGGTAATTTGAGGTGTATCCTAGATGGTGGTCTTCAGTTGGTTGTAGTATACGTGGAAGATGACATTCGATGGCCATTGCTTGTTCATATCGATCGAGTACCACAAGGTATTGAACCTCGCAACCAAAGGCTCAAATGGATCAGTCTCTAGGAAAGTGGCACCCTCCAACATCTCCCATGCTATGAAGGCGATCAGGATCAGAAGCCAACTGAAATGGAACTCATACCCTTGGTCTTGCGCTTCCCTTCAATCCAGTTCAAGTTGATTCACCAAGTACTTCTCCCAATTCATTTGAAGTCCTTATGCGCATTTCCCTGCGAGATCGACTACGAATCCAGTTACTTGGTTGGGTTGGTTCTTGCAGACTAGCTTGTCTGCGATCAGCTGACAAGCAAGGTACACTGCGCCACTCTAAATAGAGGTTACCTTGTAACATCTCCATAGGTTTCTTTGATCTTCATTGCTAGTTCTCTATCGATGGTCTTTCCAGGAGAGAACTCTTATGGATCAGGTCCTTGCATATTGAGTCCTATGATCCGATTAATCAAGGCGGGATCCACCGTGACATGGCGGTTCAACCATAAGTAGCCTCCATGATAACAAGACAGAAGTATCTTTACGCATGCATTCACCTCCTGGTGTCTACCAAAGTGCGGGATCTTCAGGACATTCAGCAATGTTGACTACGCGAGGTTCTGGGTCCAAGACTGCGGGATGATCTTCGAGTTCTTTCCCTTCGTCTTCGTTAGATACTTGTGCGGATCAAGCATACTATAGACTTTCCTTCCGCTGAGGTTGAAGTTGCTAAACTTCAACGCTGTGAGATTGTCATGATCGGCACAAACTATGCGCACCCCTTTTGGCAGGTATGCAATAACCATAGCATACTCGAATTCTTGAGGCACACTATCACGGTTGATTTCACCACGCACATGGGGTAGGTAAGAAAGAAAAATTCTAGAAATTAGTTTAGTGTTCACCAAATCGTCTCTATGTTTAGTACACTTCTCGTCGACCCGTCGAGATGATCCTGCTCGGGCAGTGGACGGAGACGCTGCTACTTCTCTTGTCGATGATGCTTGGATTCCAGTGGACATTCCTCTTTCCAACATGACTCTCTCATTTATTAAATTAAGGATGACTTCTGTGACAAACTCTTCGACTGCGGTGAGTTCATCAAACATACACGCACAGAATAAATAATTGGGGTCACGATGATCTTGGGCACTGCACGGGAATGAATAACAAGGACGTGATTATCACTGTAGACACTTGCTAGTCTACAAGCTTCAATTTCTCAGTTGGAAAAAGTGTTCTTCGGGCATGGCGCGATGAGATAAATAGGTAATCTCAACAATGGTCTGCTTGCAACGGGTATGGGGCCTCCATTAACTCTGTTCTATCTGTTCTGGCACTGTCCAATGGTCTGGTGGTGATCCTTTAATGCTTTTCTTTCCGTTTGGGGCGGAAGTTGAACGGGTATATTGGCTTCCAACGGCTATATTGTTTTGCCATGGAAAATTGACCCATGTTGCTATTCTGATATCTCGACGAAGCTCAAATTCTGTGAAGTTTCTTTATGTGATGTTCCATCTAGAATCTCCTGCAATTTCGCCCTCTTCTTATTTAACTTTCTAGCTTTCTTTCCAGTGAGCTTCGTCTCAGTATTTCTTTTCCCATTCTAATTCCTATTTCCTTGGATATAGTCACTTCGCGTTGATGAGGTTCTTTCTTAGGGTTCAGGTATAACATATTTTCTTTATCTGAGATAGAAACTTCAGTCTTATGTGAGTCCTCTGGCATTCTGATAACTTCAACGTCTGGGTTTCTAGTGTGATATGGCTTCGATCTGTTTTCCTGTTCTTCAATCAACTGCATGATCCTTCTGTTCATGAAGTCTTTTAACTCTTGTCTCCGTTGTTCTAAAACCTTTTTGTATTCCTTCTTTCTGGCTTGATCTCTTTCAATTCAAGGATTTCCAAGTAACATAGTAAACGGGGCGTTGTCCTCAATGAATTTGATAATCTCAAAATCTTCCTCTGTCAAAGTTCCATTGGCATTCATAGATATTTGAGTGAGCCTTCCACGTAGGTTTACCAATTTTCCTCTGAATAACCCTATTCCTCCTAGAGATGGAGTCATAGCAGGCCTCCCTATAGCTTCCCAAGTTTTTTGTGTCATAACATTCACCTTTGTTTCCTCATCCAAAACATAGTCAATGTCGAAGTCTCCTATTCTTACCTCGATGCATTATTTTTCTTTAAACATCTCTGCTAATCTATCATGTCGGTGGTCATTCAAGGTGTCTTTCATCTATAGTAACATCTTCTCTAATTATTTCTGGGGTTCTGCTATTTCTGGATCTGATTTAGGGTTTTCTTCATGCAAATTCATTTTTTCAAGCTTAGCAATTATTCTAGGGAAATCCAATACTTTGTGATCTATAGCTTTGAAACAAAGACAATTGGGTCCTCCACCAGGGCATTCTTTAGCTAGATGTCCCGATATTCTGCAACTGTAACAGAGGTTTAATCCTTTTTTTCTTGTAACTGGTCCCCAACCTCTTCTATACTTCGCACCAGGATCATAGGGGTCAATCTGCAATAAATTCTTTCTAGGATCCTGCATCCATTTGTTAGTCCGAACATTCTTTCTATGCATAGGTATAACATATCTATCATTATACTTATCATATCTATTCATATCAAACTTTCTTTCGTTTAACAATGCCCTAGTTTTCAAGCTAGGACAGAATCTACCAAGAATACCTAGATCCATGCTTTTAGAAACAAAAATTTCTACTAGTCTTACTTTTACAGAGAACAAAGCTTTCAGATATAGAACTTTCTTACCTTTATCGGAGCACAAAACTTACAGATCTTACCTCTTTCTTGCAGAGTTGACCTCTTTTCATCAGGAGCTTCCACTTTTACTTTTATTAGATCACAAAGCGTTCAGATTAGGCTTCTTTTCTTCAGTATCAACCTCTTTTCTTGCAGATCTGACCTCTTCTCTTCAGATCTGATCTTTCTTTCTTGGCACAAAGCTTCACAGGTCAAGAAGGACATTGTGCACTAGGGAAACAGATCTACGCACAGAGCTTACTTTGCACAAAGCTTCTTCTTCTCTAGTTCCCAGCAATCACAGTTTCAGGTCTCGATACTGCGCACTTCAGCAGTAGATCTATGCACAGAGCTTCTCTTTTCTTTACTTCAATTCCCAGCAATCACAGTTTCAGGTCCCGATATTGTGCACTTCAGTAGTAGATCTATGCATAGAGCTTCTCTTTTCTTTACTTCAGTTCCTAGCAGTCACAGTTTCAGGTCCCCAACAACGGAACCATTTGTTGGCACAGAAGGGCAGACCCAGGGTTCAACGCTCAAGAGCGCACCAAAAAAACCCTAACTAACGGCCCTTTTGGAAACACCTACGAAGTAGATGAAGTCTCACCCGAGGTAGAGGCAGGGGTGGTTGCAAGACTCAGATGTCTGCAACCTTAGTTGGGACACGGATCTATGATTATACTACTTACAGTGCACTTAGCATTAGTCAACCATTAATATCCAAACCTTATTCTACTTCGCAGATAGCACATAGCATCACAATATTCACTTAGATCTACAGTATCTCAGCACTTAGCAACAGTAATACATCAGGTCCTGCAGATCATCACTAAGCACTCGCACATACATCAGATCTAATAATCATATATATCTAAGAAGCACAAATCATAAGTGAATATATCAAAAGCACATAGCATAAGCAGAGATAAACACAATGAATCAAAGCATAGAGCATTACACACAGATTTACGTGGTTCACCCCCACCCTGGGGCTACGTCCACCAACTCTTCTTCTTTATTAGTATCTTCAATCGTCAGTTACAACACAGAGCACAAAAACCCTTCTTTGAAAAGGACAGAAGATCTGTGCAGCTCGCTAGATCCTTCTTCCTTACACTTCAGCACAAAGCCTCTTACAACAACTTGCACTTAGCCTTTCAAGCTTCTTGTGATCATGCACAGAGCATTTACAATCCACTTCCGTTCACACAGATCTAACTATTAGAAATAAGTCATCTGCCATACATCACATAGATTCACTGCTACTTCTATCTAGCCTAAGCATCTATTTATACATTACAAAAGTGGGCCTAAGTGTGGGTAAACCCACGGGCTGACATCCCTTTCCCATTACATTAACCCAAAAACCCTAATAGGAGCCCAAAAGTGGACCGAGATGCTTCGCTTGGCAGTCCTTCTTTGACTAGTTGTCGCAGTTCCAAAATAGGTCAAAATGACCCAGGTTATCCCAAAACTTGGTCAAGGGCCAACACTTACCATGGGGTTCTCATGGCTCAACAATGGCCTCCTTCATTCTTTTTAGCTGGATAGCCATGATCCTTCCTTTCTTTACATATCTTTTCTTCTCACCTGTATCACATGCATACAGAATTCATGAGACATCATCACAATTCTAAATTTCAGAATTTTATTTCAAATCTGTCACCCACATATTTTCCAATTTCTTCATTTATTTTCAGATGTGTTCCACACAGAAACAGATTCCCAAGCATGGGACTTTCCTCCCCATAGCAGTTTAGCTTGGCACGCAATCGGTCTTCCTTATGGGCTTACAACATTGCCATATCCAAGACTCTTTCTTCCTGCAAGTCCACTTTCCTCAACCAAACAAATTGTTAGTTTTCATGCACACTATATTTTCATATGATGCATATTAATAGTCCAAGTCATTTTCATCTATTCAGGGTATATAAAGCAAAAAGAAAATATTATTATTATGTAAGCATCCTGTCATAATACTAAATTTTCCAAGTGCAATTCAAATATTAAATGACTTTAATCAATGTGCCAATGTTCATGTCCACATTCAAACCCAATGCACCCTCACATTGATCATCAAGTTTCCACACTTGGTGACAAGCACCATGTTATGGTGTGTTGGATTTTAACCAACCTCTTCACCATATGGATTATTCCTCCTCATTCACTCTTACAACAAGACTGTGCTTCCTGCTACAAGCTAATCACGATTCTAAATCAGCGCACATTAAACTAAATGTTTATCTTGAATGTGCCCAAGCATTCTTCCTTCATTAGTAACGAGGGTGCCAACAGTCATGGCCACCCAAATTTGATTTTCTCTAACACCTATAAAATGTAAGTAGAAATATTGGAAGGTCCTCCTTCCTCAACGGAAAATACATTGTTTGTCCTTTATTCAAACATGCATTTCCTCGAAGCAATTCCATCCAATGTGCTAGCTATGAGCACCTTTATACTCATAGAACTAGTCCCCGCAACCATAATCTAACGCAAAGTGCTAAACTCTATCTTCCTTGACTAGACCGGAGGAGCTCTGTTTTCTCTCCATGCAATTGAGAGTTGTGACCTTAGCTCTATTCTTTTTGGTGCTATCCTTTCAGCTCCTGTGTCCAGGTGCTATGATCCTGGCTAAACCCCTTTCCTGCAAATCGACGATGTAGATACGACTTCCCCCAGATCTAACGGTTGCAAGGGATTGTGGAACCTCAACTAGCTCATGATTTAATTCTCCTTCTGATCCCCACAATTAATGCACACCGTTCGATCTATGATCGGATCCCAAACTTAAAACAATGTTATATTGAATTTAAATTATGGGTACAAGTCTCGACATTAAACCATGTACATAAGCATTCTCCACATTGATCGTGGGTCGTTGATCTTAGCCCTCTATCGATTTAAACCACACGATTTCCAGATAATAATAATTCCAACACATAAGTGTTTGACCGAGAATTTAGGTTGATACAGATCTTCAACGTGCTAAATTCAACCACAAAACCCAATCATAGTACGAGTTTTACATGACATTAACATGTGGGTTCCTTGTACGTTATCCCATCGATCGTTCATAGATTGATGGTTCAAAGCGATTGCAGAATCTCAATATGCTCGCTCTTTATCGGAGAGTTCAATCTCTGCAATATGAAAAGTGCTCACCCGACGAGATCAACGACGTTGGTTGATTGTGGGTCGTGAACTAACATGCTCGTAAATTTCACCTCCACGCTCCACTATGATTCCCAACCATCGATCTATGTTCACATATCAACAGTTCGTAGTGATTGTGGGGCCCAATCTCCGCAATCTAGAAAGTGTTCGCCTGACTCTATCTAATCGTGGTCGTTTGATATTCCACCCTGACAAGATCAACGTCGTTGGTTTATTGCAGGCCGTGAAATAGAAGGTCTGTTGATTTCACCTTCGCACTCTGCAATGATCCCCGACCGTCAATCTAATCGAACAACTAGTGTTTGATCTGTTAACTCCAATGGATAATGAAGTCGATTTGACTACTACAATTGGTATTCCTTCTTGTGAATGACTCGCATTCATCTCCTCTGTCGGGTTCTTGAGTATCCTGATTTGATCAAGGGTTTTTTTTTTCCTAAATCATACTTTACTTGGGTATCTGTGGCATACAACTTCCTTCCAAAAAAATTGTGCATAATGTTAATACAATAAAACATTTCCAGGCATGTCCTAGCACATATTTATGCACTTCATCACAGTATCCTTAATGTTTTCATGAGTGAAACACAAACAAATCTCTATTGTTTCTAACAAAATATGACCATCATCACTATGGTGCCAAAACATTTACTTTCATCCGCGTACCATCTCTCTCATCCCAGAGAAAACATAATACTCAACAAGAAAAGAATTGAGGGCTCTCCCCTTCTTCCAATTCTTTCTACATTTCTTGGGACTTTTCATCCTAGCTAAGTTATCTCTAAAGGCCTCACTGCCTTTTATTAACATGGATTCAACCAAGCCTATTCAATCCAACATACTCATTTATTCATTCATTAGTCTTCTATTTATTACATGATACTTTCAAAATGTAATACAGGATTATTATATATATATAAGCTCGTAGCTCACTGCTTAATTCTCAGCAGTTATTAAGGTTGTGACTTTGTCCTCCTGATAGAGTTTTCACACAGTTCTTCCACAGGGAACTCCCTCAGCATGCAACTTCCTTATTGTGTGTCCATCACTATCTTTGATGGCCTCAACCTTGAGTTAGCTTTAGTTGTTTACCAAATATTCCATAAGGAATATAAACATGCATCTTTGTCCTGCACCCAAATTTTGTATCCATACATATTATGGTTTTGTTAACTTACATCCATGATGTACTTAACCATATGCATGATCAGAAGTTTGTGTGTAGTTTCCATGGGTATATTTCACAGCCTACATACATCTCTACTTTAAAAATTAGTCAACTCATGATTGTTCAAAAGCATTCTCATGTGATTCTCAAGGCACAATCATTTTCCTCTTATCCTGATAACAAACCATCCTTTCTCATTTACTCTTTCATTTATTTATACTAGTATTTCCTGAGGGAATGTAGTGCATTCCCCTTAAACTATCATTCAAAATAGAACTTTCATGACTCTTTAAAAATGGAGTCAACCATGCATCAATGGTATTCACATAATATTGGCAAGTGCAATTCTTGCCTTACATATTACTCGTCAAGGAAACCATATTTTGCCTTTAGTAACATATATCCTTATATCATAATATGTGCATCACTTTCATATTTAATATCATTCATACCTAACTAGTATTACTATCATGCTTCATATCAAGAAGCTTCATAATGCATTAAATCCATACACACAAACCTAACCAAACATTCATAATGCAAGCTCATTACTTGCACTCTTTCCATGTCATGCATGCACATGGGCATATCAGACTTCCAGATCCTCCTCCAAGGATATTGTTGTCATCCTTATGACAAGCCTCATAGGAACACTCAACACTGATTTTCCCTCTCAGTTGAGAGCTTGCATTCATTCACACGACATCCACATGGAAGTTGAATCAGACATAGTCATAACTATGTTCCCTTTTTATATGATAACAGCTAGCAAGAATACACTCTTGCCTCAACCTCCCTGGAACATTACCCAACTTATAAATACAATATGGGCAATTATAACCATGCCCAAGGTGACAGAATCAGCCAATCTAGCTTCCAACTATATCTATATGGCTACCATCCACCATTGGATGTCAATCTGACCCATTGGGCTTCTAGAGAGTGCCCCAACACTTCCTTTACCACATACATGATCAACATTTAGTCAACCATTTTATCTTAATTTTAACAATTTAATGTCTAATAACATTTGGTCTATTCCCTTAAAGCCCAAATGCAATTTTGAATTATGTTACTTACTAAGTATCATAGTTCATAAATCCATAGTATCTTTAGGTCAAGATCGATCTTGACCATTACACCTAGAATTCTTCCTTCTGTTCAGCACAGTTAGGGATGGAGGCCACTCTCCTCCTCCCACAAGAAATCTGGAAGATTAGTTTCCTATCCACCAAGCAAGGGAGGCTGATGTGATTTCTCACTCAATCACTCTATATTTCTATAGCTCTATTTATCAACTTGATTAGAAAAACCCTATCCAGCAATTCCTATATCCAGAAAAAAAAAAAAAAAAAAAAAAAAAAAAAAAAAAAAAAAAAAAAAAAAAAAAAAATTGTTTCTCAATCCACATTGAAACTGGAGAGTTTCACATGCTCTTTCTTTTCAGGGAATGGTCACCAGACTCATTCCTCTTATCGTGAGGGATTATACACATATACAAGGTTTAACCCTTCATTAAAGTAGTAGTTATTATTGCTACGGATCCTTTCCATCCGTTCACATCCAAGTCTTGTTATTAGTGTCCATCAGAATAATCCCACTCCTGTAGGATCGGCTATGATTTCTCAAAGAAATGTTAGGCTTCCTTTGTCACAGACTTAGCATGATTCAATCTCGTTGGTTAAAATCCCAATTGTATTTTAAATCTACATCCTTCTACTCAAGGCACTTATGCAGATGATTTATGTTTTGCAGTAATATTCTCTACAGGCTCATCTTAGCCTTGATAACCAAATCTTATGACTGTAAAATAGCACGTACAATTGCACAGTGAAGTCAACTTCTTTATTTGGGAACATTAGCAACATACAGTGCCAATTTCCAAAACATCTATCGATAGTAAATGATCTCATTCCTCTCTTCAGTAGAGTTTTTCTAATCCTATTAGGAATGCAGTAAGATAGGGTGTTACCCCTTAAAGTCCTCCATAAATATTTTCATATGAATAGTGCATGATCCCAAGCACAACAAGTGTTTTTTTCAAGCTCTGATACCAATTTGTAACACACCCATGGTGGGGGCGTCAAAATTTCTCTCTTATTAGGAGAATCAAAACCCCTATTCGGGGTCTCTATTCCAATATGATCTTCCTGATATTTCCATCCACGGTCTCCATGCTCCGAACCGAGCTCAGAGCTAGCATATATCCTCTCCCAAGTTCTTCAAGTTCTTCCATCCATCTATACTCGCATATGACCGCGGGATATGACCAGACGCCAAGACAACCACCGAGTGAATCCTCTGGAGCAAAAAAACTTTGAAGTTCACAATCTGATGCCACATGTCCTCAATGATTTTTGACGGCCCTGATTCACTTCGTGACTTCGATGTTCAGTAGTTTCGAACCCTCCAAAGTATTTTTCCTCCGAAGTACTATGTACCCAGAGTTATATATCGAGCGCCACATGTTTTCCATGATCAACAGTCGATATATGTCCTTTGCCCCGCTTCGGGCGACTTGCGATCAATGCTCCTCCACATTATTTCTCTTAGAGTACCAATCCTCTAAATTGACGGATCTCATGCCACACATCCTATTCCAATGGATGGTTCAGATGAACTCCGACTCTTCGGCCTTCAGGATTTCTTGTTCAACACACTCCCTTTTCTCCCAGAGTAACTTTTCTCTGAAATGGTAGATCTTCTTCCACGTGCCCCTTCCAACGGACGATTGGGATGACTTCAGGACTCCAGCCTTCGAAAATCCTTGTGTATTCACACTTTGATTCTCTCGGAGTGACTTCTCTCTGAAGGGCAGGATCTGACGAAACCTGACCCTTTGGCTTGGATGGCTCAGATTTGCTTTGGCTCTCGGCTCTTTGGGAGTTTTTCAATGCAAACTCCCCTTTTCTCCCGGAGTTGGTCAACGTCAAGATGACCGTAGCCTCAATTTGACAATCTGAGGGTATCTACCTGACCCCAAAAATCTACAGCTCATAAATTTCATTCAAGGGTCCCTTGGGTCCCAATGTGTGCCACTCTGAGAGGGACACCCGACAACACCATCATTCGACACATGGGCCCCCACATGATCTCGATGTTAATACATACATCCCCACAATCGAACGGTCGTGAGGGACATCGAAGGATCCTTAGATCCACGATCAACATTAACTTTGGAACTTAGGGACTTTGGGAGTTTTGATCTTACCAAACTTTTGTCCTCCCGAAGTGGTCAGCGTCGGGCTGACTATATCGTAGATCCGACGATCGGGATAGTCCTCGGGCATCTTCAGATCTATGACCCAGATTAACTTCGGGACTTTGGAACTTCGGGGGATTCACCTCCTGTACAACGAATATGCTCAATTCGTCGGACCCGCGAAGTCTGAAGGGCTCAAAGGGTTAACGCTTGCATTTCTTCTCCATATTCCACGATCGTGGATAACTTCATCTCCTCTTGAACTAACCTTGTCCGTTCGTCTTCCAAATGAAAGGATATTTCCTTTCGGGGCTTGAATATCTCTATCCTTCCTAAGCTTTGTCAGCTCCTTAAGTACTTAGGTATTTTGTGTTATTTCTCCTAAACTTAACACTTAGAGAAATCATCTGCACACCCCTTGCGCTCATTTATCAACTCTATAACTTAAGGGGATTCTCGGTCTCTTCCCGCCTCATAGAGACTCGATGCATACATGCACTAACTCTCCTAAGCTTAATAGACTCCTTCCTTCAGAACGACTGGGAGTTTTGGCATGCACACGTGAGGCTATGCCCAAGGTCAACAAATTCACAATTCATTTATTTTAACTTGAGCCACCATGGGGCTCATGCATTTACGTGTGCAAGCCAGGGAATTCCTTATTTTCTTAAATACACAATTAAGCAAAGATAGAGGGATACAATCCAATCATCAAGAAAACATATGCAATCCTGCAACATTAATAGGATATCCAACTTTCATTCTCAGTTACAATGTAAATACACAGGATATGAGAATACTTATTTATTACAGGTTATAGCCAACTAACTGACTATGGGTGTTCGTCCTTCCACTCAACCATAGGCTCAGAGGCATTCATTCTTAGCATTATGGCCACCCCCATGCCAAGCCATGATATCACCAGGGAATTTATGCCAATTCTCATCAATCCTTTCTCTTTCACATATTCTGCGAGGTTTATAAGATGCTTCCTCAACATCAAGCTCATGACCTTCCGCTCAGGTCTTGTTCTCTGCACGCTCTCTGAGATCTCTCTCTCTCTGTCACGACCTCGATGAGGTTTATCATATGCTTTCTCTACATCAATCTCCTGGCCCTCTTCTCATTCTCTCTTGCTGGAATGCTCCTCACATTCTCCACTCTTCTCTTCATATTCTCTTGCCTGCCTTGCACACACATCCCTCATATCATGTTCCCTCCTATCAGAAGGAAACTCGGGTCTGTCTGGGTATGTCAGACCCTATGGTACCTCGAGCTGACCTTCTGTGGCTATACCATGATTCCATTCATGGGGGTGGTTGAGGGTTCAACCACTGGTCCTTTTCTTATTAATTGTCTTCTTATCATTTTCACATTCTTTCCTCTAGTGATATCATGGCTAGTACTTTCAAGGATTCACCCCCACATTCAGTTATTGGAAACTAAATAATAATACATTTACATTATTCCCATGCCACATCATGGTAATCCTAATTAATGATTAATTACAAGTTGGGAAACAAATGGGTGTTACACCAAACCAGGGTAGTGTCTCTTGGTGGCATAGCCAAGAGAAAGGGGGTCTCATTAAGAGCCAGCCTTCTCATTTCTATGAAATGTTTGTGGATAACGATGTCACCTCTAGTCATTAAGCCATGACAGTGGCCCTTGACTATTCCCTTGAAGCACAAGAGAAAAAGATCAAAATAAATAAAGATAAGAATAAAAGGAAATGAATGGGCTAGAAAAAAAATGCATCCATGACAAGGTGCAACTCACCTTCCATAAAGTAACCCACAAGGAAGACTCAACATTTCCCTGTTATCACATGCACCCCATGCCCAAATATTTTCCCCATGTCACCTCATACACTTACATGACTTGGACTAGATACCACCTGGGAAACACCCCAAATTTAAGGGGGATTACCCCAATAGGACACCCTGAGACCCTCTCCAAACCTAACTTGTCAAATTGAATAACGTCTTTGAGAATTTGTTTGGGGTTAAAATGGGTTTGATGCACATGTTCGGGTAATTTAATTATTAGATGTGATTTACATGCTATGATACTTATGAATTATGAACCCCTGGAGGGCGTACTTGTTGTTTATGCAAGACCTTGCCCGGTGGAAAGGTACACATGAGAAAATGATTAGTTCAAACCTTCATGAGGGCTCAAATCCCACAGATGGATGTTGAAACCCCAGCCATGAGTAAGAAGAGATTGAAGGTTTGCATTAGATGAAGGAAGGACGTTTCCTTTGGAGGCACTGTGGAAGACCCAAACCTAAGGTCTCATGCTCCTCCTGCCTGTACATTGGCCTTGGGAGGCCTTGGACGTCACCTTTGCAACCCTAGACATGACCCGTCAGTTCGAGTTGTTACCTTGGAAGCATTCATGAGGCCATTAGCACATGTGGGCAAATTTTAGGCCTTTGGAGGCCCGATGTTTCATCTCCTTTTCCCAACATTCCACACTTGAGGCCCAACGTCATCCTAGGAGGGCATGACGTCACCTTTAGAGGCCTAATTAGATGCAAAATGAATTTATTTTAGTAAAATTCTATTTTTTTAGTAAATTGGCCAGGTCGGCCCTGATTTTTTACCTAAAATTAATTAAAGGTCAAATTTTGGTAGAAATGGACATAAAGTGACATTCATTTTCATAATAAATCATCACACACAAGTGGTGGTCTGAAATTTTTGCCCTCTTTAAGGGTTATTGGCTGAAACAACTAGTGTGCACCTCTTGGGAGAGATTTATGGTGGTGTATTTTGGCATTTTTCATGGTGGAATGGTCTTCAACTAGGGTTTGACTTGAATATTCTTGGTGAAGTAAGTGGAAAATCTGCATTTTTATTCATGCTATGAATGTTTGTGGTAAAATTTACTTGTTTCATGTCTAAGATTATGAAATTGCTTGTTTAAACCCTAGGGGAGAAACAACAAATGCTTCTTTCTCTCTATAACTATTCTACTAGCTTGATCTTTCCAATTGTACATTTTCTTGAGAATGATTATTAGAGCCCTAAAGTTATAGCTCTCTAGTAATCTCATTCTTGTCACCCACTAAATTGTCTTTCAAAAAAGCTAAGGAAGGAAGGTATACTAGGGCCTAGAAGTGCCTACTCTCTAACAAAACCTCCCTTCTTGAGGCCTTGAACTGCCAAAACCTCTTGCATTTACTTCTTCCCTTATCTAAGCATTATCATTATTATACTTCCCAAGTAATATTCTTATTGTTATTGACTCCATAAGCCCTAAAAGGCAATGATTTTTACACTCTTGTGGATGAATGAGACCAAACAAACCTTCAACACATCTTCTTGAAACATTCACTAACACTAACAGCCATATTACCACTGCTATAATTGATGTTACATCCCTATTTAGCAGCCTTAATCAGCAAACTAACCCATAAAACTAACCCAGAAATTTGCATTTGCCTAGGTGCTATCATCCTAATGTTTTAGTACTCCTTTTTGTAGTGTTCTAGGTGCAAATTTCTGAAGTTGTTTGAGGTTGTTGTTGATGTTGTAGCTATTGTTACAACTATCATTGCATCCCCCTAACACCCCTCAAACTATCCATAAAACCACTAAACATTTGTACTAAGCAAACTATAATCATTGGATGTTGAAGTAGTTTTCTTATTGCTTTATTATAGTACTTTTTCGAAGTGGTTTCTATTTCTATCACCATCATCAATTAATGTTGTTATAATTGTTTGGATAGCCATTTAAGTCATTTATTGACTTGATTTTAATCTTGAAATTGCGAGTGACAAAATACTATCAAATTGCAAAGTCTTTATATCATTCTTGTCATCATAACTTGTGATTTCTGGATACATTGTTCTGCTATAATTTTGTATTTGCTTGTCTTTAGTAGCACATATCTCTATTTTGAAGTCACTAAATTGAAACATCGATATCATTGATTGTCGCTAACGTTTTTTGTTTTATTGGTAAAGGGAAAGTATCATTCACCTTGAATTTCTCCTTAACCCCAAATAATACCAAGTGACTTCTTCCTTTGGAGTGACCTAGAGAGGGGTGGGTTTTTCCTTTGTCTTATCTCCCTTCATCAACCAACTAGGTCTTGGGACATCTCCCTTGGAACACAGTTTCTTCTCCTCCTAAATAGAAATAGGTATCTTAGTGGGGTAACAGTGATAGGACTACCTCTTTGATACGTCAATCTAGGCCTACTTGACTTTAGGATTTGGGAAAGTGTAGATTGTGCTATAACAATTTTGGCGTTGTTGTCGGGGAACATCGAGTCAATTTTCCTCGAACGACAAATTTTCGGTAATCCTTTTTTTCAAATCCTTTCACTTTTCAAAGCTTACCTGGTGACTCTACTGAGGGTGATTCCCTCTTTTCCCTTTGATAATCCCTAGAAGGATTATTTGGCGACTCCACTAATGATTAATCCAAACATGGCTTCTCAATGGGACCCAAGTAATTTTAAACCCTTGGATATGAGTGAAATATCGGGGTACCCCCGACAAATCCCTCAAAGGTATGTAAAATGGCTCCCTAAATTCACCGGTGATGATGAGGTTAAAGTCGAAGACCACATGAGAAAATTATGGGCCTTTTTTCAACTCCGTCCTATCAATGATGATGTTGAATATCTAGCAATGAAACTTTTCTCTTCCACTCTTCATGGCAATGTTAGAATATGGTATGATAGTCTTCTTGATGCTAGTATCACATCCATGGATCAACTAGAAGATATTTTTCTTGAAAATGGAGCATCAAAGAGTATGCGTATTCATTGCTAAATGAACTCAATAACATAAAAAAGAATGAAAATGAGACTGTTAATGAGTTCCATACCAGATTCGAGAGGTTGTTACAACGAATCCCTAAAGAATCTAACCCTGGAGAGAGATATATCATGTTTCTCTATACTAGGGAATTCTCAGGAGAATTAGGATTCCTCCTCAATGATAGGGATCCAAGGACGATCCAAGAAGCTTATCACATAGCTATAGAAATTGAGGCAAATATCTCCTCACCCACGGAAGAATATCTCCCTACTCCATAAGTCAAGGTTGATAACCCTAAAGATGCCCCAGATACTCTTAGTATGGATAGATTAGCTTCTCTTGAGATCTTTGTTAGTAAATTCCAAAAAATATGGGAACAATTCGTCGACCAACAAGAGGTTGAGGAGAGGGATCCTAATGAAGGTTACCAATCCCATGAGGAAGAGCAAGAATTTACCCATGCTTCTACTGAGGATAGTGAGGACCTGGTTGAAGAGAGAGAGCTTGAAGATATTAAACATGGTCATGAAGTATTAATGTGTGCTCCTCCCTCTGATGAAGCCATCTGAAATCCTATTCCTCCTGCACAATAAGAAGAGGATGAGGTTAGTCACTTTCCTTATCAGGTTTTTTATGATACCCTATTCTATGATTCAGAAGGTGAAGAAGAAAGGGAATCCTCGAACGAGCTACGCCCTTTGTATTATGAAGTTGAAGATGTAGGGGCAAGTCATGAGGACGAGGCACTGATGCTTATTGTTCCATTTGATGAAGTCATCAAAATCTTCGACGCTCATGCACAAGAAGAAATGAATAGAGTAAGTTGTTACCCTTTCCAAGATTTTGAAGATGCTTTATTTTGTGATTTGGAAAGTGAATAAGTGTTAAAGGAGCCCTTGGATATTTTCAACCCTTCATGTTATGATAAAGATAATGACATGGTTGATAATATTGATGAGTTCATACATGTCGGGAAATGTAAATGGGATGTGATTGGGTATGATGGGGATCTCATTTACGACATTGAAGGTCATTTCCAAATGTTTCCTTTACAACTATCATGTGAGGTTACTACTAATTTTGACATTTGGCAACAGGGAGATGATGTAGTTACAGATGTTTTCCAAGCACCCAAGGGTGACCTAGTTCTATGTGTTAGCACTCTGTAAATTTTGGCTGGTTGATAGAAAAATGACAAAGGTAACTGTTTAAACCTACTTTAGAGTTAAAGCACTAGCCTTCTCAACTCAGAGCTCTCTCATGTCACTTGATATTTCTTTGGAAATTGGTGGCTAGATTTTAGTTTGTTTTGGGGGGTTTTTAATAAAGTTGTTGGCAAGGAAGGGGAAGAACACTCAGGGCTATGGAGTCAAAATTCTAAAAGTGAATGAAAACAATGACCAACCGGTAGAGCTCTCCAGAGGATAAAGGATAAACTAGGTGATGAGTTTGAGTTATTCTTGAATTTAAATAGGGTGTAGGAAGATAAAGAAAACAAATAACTACATCAGAGCATTACTGAAATGAATTCTGAATTAGTTAAGAATAAATACACACATTTTAAATTACTTAAGCCAAGAGCATCACAAGATGAATTATGGGCCTTTAACTATCCAATTTAAATAGAAGAAAGTGTAAATGGAATAACAGAACACGGGAAATACATACGATGAAAGAAGACAAAGCTCATATCACCACCATTATAATCTTTTCATAGAGACTTCAAAATCTTCTTCATATATATTCAATTCAGCTTCAAAAAATTACAATAGAGTTTGAAACAACCAAAAGGGTGCTCTTGCACTTCTGCCAACATTAATTCAATCAAATGCCTCAGCATTTATACAATTCGTTTACAATGGCTGAAACCGAAACATTTCAGCTTCTAAAACTAATAATAGTAATTTCAACTAACAATCTCGGTATATGAACCGATTTACAATGATTACTCAAAAGACATTTCAAAACTAAAATGGATTTCTTTGACTGCTCAGCTTCCTTTACGCCATCTGGATTGTCCTAATCTTCTATTGAACTCACTGGCTTGGTGACACCTGGAGGTCACTTACTGGTCCTAGGAAAATTGCATTTTGTCTTGCCCAGCCGCACGATTTCCTTCCATTGTGAGTCAGAAGGAATCTCGTAGTCCATCATCTCCTTAATCAAAATCTCTTGGTCAATACATGTGACGTAGGACATAATTGACAAGCTAATCTTCATTGTTTTAAATTGATTCAAAATTTCAAAGTTTGTGGCCAAATACTCTACCAAACTTGGGCCTTTCATACTTTCATCCATAGCTTCAAATTTGGAATGGTCCATCCTACATTGAATGAGAAGAGAATTGTAGTCTTCTTGATTGTATAATGAAACTTTGCCATCCCAAAATGGTGGGAGGTTCTTGACAAACAATTGTTCAAATGTGTCTTTAAACTCCTGTATATTGTGCTCCATTTGCATAGCTTTGTTCTGGACCAATTTGAGCAAGTTGTGCTTGGCGATGATTTTCCTGGCCCAGACGATCAAAGCAGTTATGTCCTTTACCCCAATAGTCTGAGTATTAGTAGTGGGCACACAATTCAACAAATCAATAGTGTTATGGGCCCATTCTGAAGGTTTCTTGGCTAATGTTTCATTAACAACAATACACTTGCTTCGAGCCGTGGTAGCCACATTGTCTTTGTCATTTATAAAATTCAGATAAACTCTGAGCTTAGCAGCCTCTGTACCAATAGCATCTCAAATCAGATGTTTAGCTCCTTGCAAAAGTGTTTTGCCTTTTAACCTTGTTCTCAGCTTGGTTACTCTCTCTTGCAAATCTTGATTCTCCCTTTGGAGTGGAGCCATCCTTTCATCTTTTTTTTTCATCTCTTGTTTCAGCTTTTCTAAGGCTTCCTTAAGGTTTTTGATTTCCCCTGTCTCTAGACTCACTTGGGGCATGGCTTGGACCAATCCATCAGTGCTCGATCCAGCTTCCGCATTAGCAGGTACAATGACAGCCATATCTATTGTTGCTACTTGCCCCTGTAACCAATTCTTTTTCTCCTTTTCCAACTGCAACACTTTAGCTTTGTAGTTTGGCGCTTCATGTCTGAATGTTTCTTTCTCTTTCTCAAGGACCGCTAGCTCTGTTGCCTATGGATGTTCAGTAGGGGACATCTTTAGCTTCTTCTTCAGACCCTCGATTATCTTGTATTTTTCAGCTAAGGAAGCCTTTACTCCTTGAGGGCCTTCAGACTCCAATATTTTGACCTGTGTCTGCCAGGCTTTGCTGGATTCTTTCTCTTGTTTCAATTGTCCATCTAGTTTGATTGCATGTGTTGTTAATCTTGAAACTTTCAGACTTAAGCTTATATAGTTTGAGTATAGCATGTCACTGGAATTTATGTGAAACTTTACTTTATCTCGGTGTTGGCAGCCAATTCACATTTTTCATTACCTCATAAGCTGCCTACACCAGTGTTTCACAAACATTGATTTTTCGTCGTAAATCTCAAAAGAACGACGCTTTTATTCTTTGTGTCTTTTTGCACGCCTACCTTCTCTAAGTCTTCACGAGTGTAAGCATGAAGATTTCTCCTTTCGAGGTCATGTTTCAATCATTATCTGAACTGCCAATATCTTTTGTGTCATTATGCTTATT
>JZKD02S1595363.1:386959-400740 GCA_000966675.3 Picea glauca
ACAGCAAGCACATCAGTTTCACAGGTTTCATTCAAACCTGTAGATTGTAGATAATGCACATTTGTGAATAAATTGTAATTAAATTAGTAATTAGATGTTTTATTTGAGTTATTATTCTTTTGTATATATAATAGTTAGTAGTTTTTAGTTAGTTAGTTTAAGTTTGCTTTTATTAGCTTCTAGTTTCCTTAGTTTAGATCACTTAGCTCAGATCAGCTTTCCTCTTTGGCTTCCTTAGGAGACCTTAGAGCGGCCAACGGAGCCGTTAAACTCGTCAGGGTGGTCCATACCAAACGACTTGGGTTATTAGACAACCCCGGACCGGTTCCACTCTCCCAGTTGACGGACGGTCAGTTTCGCCCGTCAACACTCGGGCACCAATATTCTCATAGTGCATCTTTATTTTGGACACTTTATCATCATCTATTATTGCTATATTAAACGTCTTTCTTTCTACATCTCTCAGTGAAAATAGGGACGTCTTGTGCTGAGAGAGATTCTCTACTTTGGGCAGCAGGTCTCTTATCTCATTGTTGGCCATACTTCCTATTAGAGTGTACCGGTTCATCAAATATTCTTTGGATTTATATACTTCCCCAGGTGTCTTGCTAAATATGTGCTTCTTGCTGCTGAAAGCACTTGTGTTGCTTTCACATTGTGGCGTGCTTCCTGTACCAGCTTCTTCGGTCTTGCTTGCACCTTCCACCATCTCCATGCTCATTTTTAGGTTCTTCTTCTTCCAAGTAAACCACTTGAGAGGGTGGTGTAATTTTCATCTTCTTGGGAATATCTTGTTGACTACCGACACCCAAGGCCTATGAACTATTCCTCTTATTATAAACACTCAACTTTGGGGCTTTAACAATCAATCTTGGAGATCTTTCTATGTCTGGATCTGCTGAGGGGTAGACTTTGCTAGTTTTATCTGGTCATGCTGCAAAGTGACCTCCAGATCTGTACATGTTTCTAGATTAGCCAGTTTGTAAAATACTTCAACATGCTCGTGCTCATAGGGGGGAAATTTTCTCATCAACCTTCTCTTTGATATGATCTGATGCGGGTCATATTTCCTTCCTTGCAATTGTGAAAACCCGAATTCATTGAATTTGGCTTGGATCTGAGGTAAACAGGATTTGTTTTTTACCACAAAGGGTCCAACTATGAAAGGGAATTTTAGGTTAGATTCCTTGTGTGCTTTCAGAAAGTGTTATGTTTCTGAAATGATCCTTTGTCTGATGAACTCTCAGGCAAAAATTCTGGGAGTCAAAAAGACTGGTAAAAGATAAGGTCCTTCTTGATAACCATACACCCATATCACAGTAGATTGTATGAAAAACATCCAATCTCCTACTTTGCTCTCTGGATTTGGTTGTAAAAAACTTTTCATTTCTTCCAGAACTCTAGGCAAGTCTGAGCCGAAGATAAGACTGTACACCCTGGACATGATTTTATTGATGAAAATAAGCATGGTGATCCTTTTACATTCAGTTGAGATGAAAGCGGTTTCAGGGAATTCAGTCTTGTTCGATTCCAGGAACATCCTTAGCAAGTGTGTATAGTATCTAAAGTGTCTCAATGAACTGAAGTTTACTAGTTGTCGATGCATATTATCAGCGATGAATCTGTCAAAACTAATACAGGCCAACTGACGAGACTTTGACACAAAAAAGGTTAACAAGAAACATAACATGACTTCTACTACGAACGAGTCGTTATATAACCCTAAAATTTGGCTAAGCAGGGAACAAGCCCACTGGACCTCAATGATCATAACGCTCACACTGACAGGTAACAACAGACTTTCTGAGTGGTGTTCAAGTTTGACAATGGTTTGCAGAAACATGGTTTTTACTTCTGGAGGGAATTCTCTATAAAATGTGATCATCTTCTCTTCATCGAAGGTTTCTGACGCTATGGAGGAGGACTCTTATACACTGAGGGTATGTCAGAGTGACAGGTTGTTTATTTCACATAAAACCTCTGACCCTAATTTATTCAAAACGACTCTTTCTTCCTGTGAATATTGCTCGGCACACTAGCTTACGAACTCAGGGAAAGGGAAGACTACTTCTATGACATAAGTAATAATGGAGGCTTGAGTCGTTCTGAGGAAAGGGATCCGCTTCCCAACATTGTCTAACAAATTCAACATGGACACAAAAACGGGCAAGACTGTTATCTATGTGTTGGAAACATTGGAGTCCCTGTCAATTAGGGATTCTTATCTAGAGGCGATGTCTTGTTCATTCATGAATAAAATGACAGGATTAGTGGCCATTGTGAAAAATACTTGTTAAGTAGCGAAGAAAACGTGAATATGTTCCAACTTTGAGCTTGAGTTTCGAACGGATGGTTTGCACCAAATTTTGAAAGTTTGAATGCTACAAAGTATCATAAAATAATGTCGGGGATTCTCCTTTTATATCCACATACCGACATCAGGGATTGGAGAAAATGGTCTTAGGAAAACTAATTTTTTCCCCGATGTGGCTCTAGGAGTGCCATGCATCCACGAATAAAACCATAGTTGTTTTCCCCATCCCGCCTTCGAACGATTAATCCTTGCGCTACTTCAATCGCCGATACGAGTTTCAATCGTTGATCAAGATCAACTCTAAGATATACGATACATCGTGTCCTAGCAACTTCCAATATCGGATATTGGAGAAAGTGGTCTTAGGAAAACTGCTTTTTGCCCCGATGTAGCTCTAGAGGCGCCACGCGTCCATGAACAAAACCATAGTGGTTTTTCCCAGCCTGCCTTTGAGAAATTATCTTTCGTGCTGCTTCGTCCCCTGATATGCCTCTCAAATGTTGATCCGGGATACTCTTAGATCGAAGGTCCGCAGAATCTTTCCTTTCATGCCTCCGCTATATTTGTCTGCATGCCTCCATATAAGACTTTATCCTCCAAACTATCACACCTCCACAGCGATGTGGCTTTTCGCTAAATCTCTGAAACTCGGAGCCTGATCTGAAAATTTTTATGATGATAACATAGGCTCCAACTGGGGATGTTATCCTCCCTGCGAGGTAGAAAAGAAATGAAGACCAAGTGCCTACCCATTGGGATGTGGTCTATTAGTACGATCTGAATATGTTGATCTTTATTCGAAAAAACTTAAAATCTATCCAGCATAGCTCAGGGCCTTCACCTCGGGCTTCAACTATGCTGCTTTATTCCAACTTTTCATGCGTGAAGAAAAACGCAAAATGATTATTTACAATGAATGGTGGGGTGATGGTTTTTCAAACAATGTAATGCTTGAGGAACCTGCCATTCACAGGCCCTCCTCCATCGAGTTCTCCATTACTTTCCTGTAACAAATAGGCATTGCTCCCATTGTAAGCTATGATTTTGAACAAACCCAGACATAGGTTATTGAATTTCCCATCTTTCCCTTTATCTTTGTTTATGGCATCCCATTTTAGCACCCAGTCTCCTAGTTTGAAATCATCCACTTTGGTATGTTTGTTGAAAGCCTCCTTGATCTTGTCTTGGTGTAGCTGGGTGTTATGAAAGGCCTTTTCTATGGTTTGTTGTACGTTGATGAGCTCATCATTTCTTCTCCTACTAGTGTCTGCTTCCGCCTCTTGCTCTTGTAACAACTTCATTACTGGAAATCCTAATACAATAGGAAAAATTACTTCAGCGTCGTAGACGATTTGAAACGGGGATGTGGCAATGGATCTCTTTGGGGATATTCTATCAGCCCATAGTGCGTGGATGAGCTTTTTGTGCCATGCCTCTTTATTCTCTTGCAGCAGTTTTTTGATGATTCTGAACAAGCTTTTATTCGAAGACTTAGACAACCCATTCCCTTGAGGATAGTATGACTGGAATGACCAAGGGTGATGTTGTAATCACTACAGAATTTCTCCAATTTCTTAGACTTGAAAGCAGTTGCATTGTCTGTTATAATTTTGATCGGGCATCTGAATCTGGACAGAATAGTATCTTCTAGGAATCGAATGATGACATCATCTGTAGCATGTCTGGTGAGGACTACCTCAATCCACTTAGTGAAATAATCGATCGCTATCAGGATCCATTTGTGTTGGGCAGAGGATTGTGGATGGATCTCCTCTATGAAATCAAGGCCCCACTATCTGAAAGGAGCTTCCACATGGGTTTTAAAGGTAGAGCCTGCAATTTTCCTTTCCCATCAAAAATTTGACATTCATGGCACTTTGAGACTTCTTTATAGACATCGGGAAAGATGGTAGGCCAATAAAATCCATCCCTCATAATTTTATGCACGGTTGTCTTCCAATAATGATGACCTCCACAGTCACCTTTATGGAATTCTCTGATGGTTTTCTCTGCTTCTGCTTCTATTAAACATCTCAATAAAATCCCCCCCTGGATCTTTCCAATATAGTAATTCATTTACTATACAAAAATTTGTTGCCTTCAATTTCAAGAACCTAGCCTTTGTCTTACTAAATTTAGGAGGAGCCTGTAGATCCTTCAGCACAAAGATGATATCAGCATACCATGCAGAGTCAATAAATTTCTGGGATATTGGTGGAGTCGCCCTTTCTTCTTTTGTGACTTTTGACAGATCTGTTGTGAAATTTGTCCCCAAAAGTTCGCAATTCGTCTGTGCCATCAAACTTGCCAGCCCTTGCCCTATGATCAACTTTGTGGGCTTGATTTCAAGATCATATTCTAATAGCACCGCAATCCATTTTCCCCTCTTCCCTTCCGGATCGGGTTGTGTCAAGATGTCTTTTACTGAGCTACTGGGAACATAAGCAGTGATATGTGAATGTAAGATGTAAACCCTGAATTCTTTCAATGCCTTGACTAAATCATATGCTTGCTTCTCCATTATGTCATATTTCAAAGGGGCATCTCTTAATGTCTTATTGTAGTATGCTATGGGATTCTCAAAACCCTGGTCATCTTTCTGGAGTAGCACACCTGAAACTGTGTGTTCTGAGGCGAAAGAGAATAGTATGAAGTCTTTCTCAGAATTGGGACTAGCCAGTACAGAAGCCTTTGTCAATGCTACTTTGATGTCTTCAAAAGATTTTCTAGCCTCGGGGATCCACTTGATTTTATCATATTGGTAATATGTTTTATGATCTCAGCCAAATTAGGGATGAATCTCCTTAGGAAGTTCACTTTGCCCAGGAAAGATTATACCTCCTTTTTTCTTCTGGGTATGCCAATTTTAAAAATCCCTTCAACTCTTCTAGGGTATACCTTTATCCCTTCTTTCGAAATAATATGACCCAACAACTTTCCTTCTTCCATGGTGAAATTTCAATTTTTAGGATTCAAAGAGATCCCGAACTTTCTGCATTTTTTAAACGCTCTTCTGAGATGTTTGAGATGTTCTTCATCTGAGGCAAAATACACAGTGATGTCATCAAGGTAAATAACAATGAATTTATCCTTTTCGTCAGCAAAATCTATATCCATAGCCCTTTGAAATGTTTCCCCTACATTCATAAGCCCAAACGGCATCTTGGCATACATAAATTTTCCCCATGGTGTGGTAAATGCAGTGTTTTGTTGGTCATCAGGGTGCACCATAATTTGATTATATCCAAAGAAACCATCTAACATTGACATCTTTTGAGAGCCCACTATCTTTTGTAAAATGTGAACCATTTTAGACAATGGATAATGGTCCTTTAGAGACACCTTATTTAGATTCCTGAAGTCTACACACAGCCTAATTTCTCCACTCTTTTTTCTAACTGGCATTGGGTTGGCCACCCATCTGGAAAACCTCAGGGACACTATGATTTTTCCTTCAAACAGTTTCTTTACTTCTTTCTCTATCAATGGTAACAATAGGGGGTTTATTCTTCTTAATTTCTATTTGAATGGCTTGTGATCTTCTTTGATTGGGATAACATGTTGGATTAAATTGGTATCATAAACTTGCATCTCATCATAGCACCAAGCAAAGACATCAGGGAATTATTTCATTAATTTTACATACCTCTCTTTGACTTCAGGATTGAGCTTCCTGGACAGCTTAACGATCTTTGGATCCTATGGAGTTCTGATATTGCAATCTTCCACATCCCCTTCATTTACTGTAATCTTTGGGCTTCTGGCCACATCATTATTATCAAAGAGCTTCTCCTAGGCCTTTAGGAATGATGTTTCTTTTCAACTGTACAATATCTCTACCAGCAATTTGATTGTCAAAATATCCTTCCTTTGTAAAAGCAGTTGCATCCACCTCATCATCGCAGTATTCATCATCAATGTTTAAATTCTCAAATTCGTTCTCCATTTTTAGGAAGCTTTCTATCTGTTTGTTGTTCTCGAAGATTTGTTAGTGCTTCATATTGTCCAGTACTGCTGGCCTATACTTGACTTCAACCTTATAGCTTTTTTCAGGGAAAAATGGGACTTTGAACACTATTGTTGAAGTAGCTAAGGCATTAGCAACCTGATTTTGTTCTCTTGGAATTGTTGAAAGATGGCATTCTGAAAATTTCTCCAGGAGGTCTAGTACCAGGTTTCTGTAAGCTCTCATTCTGGGTTGTTTTTCTTGGTAGATTCCTCTAATCCGATTTATGATAAGCTCAGAGTATCCAAGTACAATGATTCTTTTGGCACCTAATTCTTGAAAAACTTTCAACCCCA
Source organism: Picea glauca (assembly GCA_000966675.3). Taxonomy (NCBI): domain Eukaryota; kingdom Viridiplantae; phylum Streptophyta; class Pinopsida; order Pinales; family Pinaceae; genus Picea; species Picea glauca. The sequence continues at coordinate 393,576 of JZKD02S1595363.1, forward strand.
ATATTAACGCTTCATACTCGGCCATATTATTTGTGCATTTGAAAACAAGTTTGTAAGAACATAATTTTGAGTCTTCGTTGGGATGATAGATCCATACGCCAGCTCCAGCTCCTTCTCTGCATGAAGCTCTATAAAAATTCATTTTCCATATATGATCCTCTGCATCACCTTGTTTCTCTGAAAGTTCCTCCGCCTACTGGTTAAGCTCATTTTTGTCAGCTATGATGATCTATGTTTCCTCTTCTTCGGAGCATAGGTCATTGAAGAAAATAGATGACCCCAATTAAGTTTCTACCGAATAGATAGGATGATTGCTCGGCTGTGATTTATTGCTGACCATATATTTAAGCTAAACCTCTATGTATAATCTTTTGTCTTGACCAAAGACAGGAATAGTAGCATATGACATATCCATTTGGAGGGTTCCTTTTAGTTTTGCAGCCCATGACCTAGACAACAGCATACCAAATTTTGGAGGGATATCAATGACCACTACATCCATCACCATATTCTTAGCTGGGATTTGTGCCAAAGAAACCACCATGTCTTTGATCATGCCAAGGCATTTCACCTTTCTAGAATCGAAGGAAAACAGGTCCTTATAAGGTCTTGTGACATCAATACCCAATTGGTCCATGACTGCTTTGGGCATCAGGTTGTGAGATGCTCTAGAATCCAGCATAGCATTGTGTAGAATCATGTCATGGATTTTCAAACTGACATAAAAAGGAGGGACTTCTTCATTTTCGTTGCTTTCTTCTACTCTTGGCCCAAATAGGATGGTTGGGTGATCATCTTGTATGTTCAAGGTATCAGAGGTTTGTCCCATCTTACGAATCTTGATGATTTGATTTATGTACTCACTATTCTTGATCAATTCATTAAATGGTATTGAAATCTTTATTTTATCCATATCACTTTCGAAATCGAAAGGGGATGAGGTTTTCTCTACCTCTTTGGTGACCATTTCTTTTCTTGTCAATAATTTTTTCTGAGGTTCTTCCTTCTGCTTCCCCTTTTCCACAACATCCTTTGCAGTTGAATCCTTTGCAGCAGGATCTCTTTTGGGTTGGCTTGAAGAAGGTATGTTGTTTTGAGCTTCTTTGTTGGGATTCCCCTTTGGAGGGTTTGAAGGTACCTTTTGATTTTGAAGGTTATATTGCCTTTGGAATTGCATGATAGCATTTTTCCATCCAGTCTCATAATCTTCCCTTTCTACTGATACCCTCTCTTCTTCATCTTGAAAAAAGATCTCACATGCATCCATGAACTAGTCGTTGTCTTCCTTGCTCAAAAATCCCTTTGTTTCTTTATCATCATAACAGTTCATGTTGTCTTCAAAATATCCATCATAATCCTCATTCACATAATTATTTTGAAAAGGAGTCCTTATTTGTTGTTCCCCCTGATTTCCTTGGTTTCCCTGATTTGCCTAGTTTCCCTAATTTCCCTGGTTTGCCTGTTCTACTTGAGTAGCCTGATTCCCTTGATTTCTTGGCTCTCTATGCCTAATCTGAGTGATAGTTGGTATTCTCAGATTTCTGGGTGGGCCATCATCCTATTCTTTCGGGTTAGGCCTATTTCCTAGAGCCATTATTTCCATCATCCGCTCCATGCTTCTCATCATTGCTTCAAATCTTTCCTCTAATGTTTGTGATGTTGAAGGTTGTGCTTTATCTTGAGCTTTGTTCATGTCCCTACCAGCATTAGCTTTCATCTTCCCTGAATCCATTAGGTTTACTTCAACCTCTATAGCATCGGTCATCATATCATCCAACGTGGTAGATCTTCGTTCTCTTAATAATAAAGCAAAATCACTTTCAAAAGAATCAGCATATTTGAGCTACGCAGCTCTAGGGGGAGGTTTCACCTCAGCAAGAATTGTATGGTAGACCTTCATGAATCTGGCTGAAAACTCCTGCACTGTTTCATCGGGTGATCTCTTCATGTTGTTATACTGTGTCAACAACTGAAGGGGATTTTTCTTATCCCCCCATTTTGCAATGAAGCTTGTCTCAAAAGCTTCAAAATTTGCAATATTGGCTGGTGGAAGGGCTCTAAACCACTCCCTTACTTCTCCTGCAAGACTTTGTGTAAACAGTCTCATATTCACATCTTCAAAATCCACCTCTTCCAAGTCTATGAAATCATTAAACCAATCTAGATGCTTCTTAGCTAATATGTTACCTTCAGCATCATATAATTTGATCCTTAGGTTGTAATCTTGAGGCAGATCATGTAATTGAGCAGGTAGTACGAGGGGATCAAATATGGCTGCCATAGCTATTGTGAGGGGTCGGAGTGGTTGTTGGTTTTGAGCGGTGATCACTAAAGGCCTGGTAAACGTGGCTAGAATCAAATCTTGGAATCTCTTTTCGTCAAAGATGGTCTCGCTTAAACAACAATCAGACTTAGTTCTGAATAGGATTTGCTCAAATTTTACATCAAACTCGAGGTCTTCAATGCTAGTCACTTCGTCCTTGGGTAAAGATAGATATCGGTCTAGACGCAACACTGGGGTTACTGGATTTTATTTTCTTTTATGCACAATCTTTTCCGGGTCAGACACGGGGATTGCAACTTCTGGGTCTGGGTTGCTCCTAGTGTGGATTTTCTTAGGAGCCAGGATTTCTATCTCACACAATGTGGTGATAATGGTATCTGATTAATGGATTCGCCATGGTAAAAATAATCTCATCCAATAAGGTATTTGATCCACTTTCACCCTCAGGGATCAAACTAAATCTTTAAGTCATTTTCCCAGGGAAAATTTTTCAATTTCATCCCCGGCAGCGGCGCCAAAATGTTAGCACTATGTAAATTTTTCCTGGTTGATAGAAAAACGACAGAGGTAACTGTTTCAACCTAATTTAGAGCTGAATCACTAGCCTACTCAACTCATAGAGGGCTCTCTCGTGTCACTTGATATTTCTTTGGAAATTGGTGGCTAGATTTTAGTTTGTTTTGGGGGGGTTTTAATAAAGTTGTTGGCAAGGAAGGGGAGGAACACTCAGGGCTATGGATTCAAAATTCTGAAAGTGAATGAAAATAATGACCAGCCGGTAGAACTCTCCAGAGGATAAAGGCTAAATTGGGCGATCAGTTTGAGTTATTCTTGACTTTAAATAGGGTGTAGGAAGATAAAGAAAACAAATAACTACATCAGAGCATTCCTGAAATGAATTCTGAATTAGTTAAGAAGAAATACAAACAGTTTAAATTGCTTAAGCCAAGAGCATCACAAGATGAATTCTCGGCCTTTAACTATCCAATTTAAACATAAGAAAGTGTAAATGGAATAAGAGATCACAGGAAATACATACGATGAAAGAAGACAAAGCTCATATCACCACCGTTAGAATCTTTTCATAGAGACTTCAAAAGCTTCTGCATATATATTCAATTCAGCTTCAGAAAATTACAATAGAGTTTGAAACAACCAAAAGGGTGCTCTTGCACTTCTTCCAACATTAATTCAATCAAATGCCCCAGCATTTATACAATTCGATTACAATGGATGAAACCAAAATGTTTCAACTTCTAAAACTAATAATAGTAATTTCAACTAACAGTCTCGGTATATGAACCGATTTACAATGATTACTCAAAAGACGTTTCAAAAATAAAATGGATTTCTTTGACTGCTCATCTTCCTTTACGCCATCTGGCTTGTCCTGGTCTTCTATCAAACTCGTTGGCTTGGTGACAACTGGAGGTCACTTACTGGTCCTGAGAAAACTGCATTTCGTCTTGCCCAACTGCACGATTTCCTTCCATTGTGACTCGGAAGGAATCTCGTAGTCCATCATCTCCTTAATCAGAATCTCTAGGTCAATGCACGTGGCGTAGGACATAATCGGCAAGCCAATATTCATTGTTTTAAATTGATTCAAAATTTCAAAGTCTGTGGCCAAATACTCTACCAGACTTGGGCCTTTCAAACTTTCCTCCATAGCTTCAAATTTGGAATGGTCCATCCTACAATGAATGAGAAGAGAATTGTAGTCTTCTTGATTGTATAATGAACGTTTTCCATCCCAAAATGGTGGGAGGCCCTTGACAAACAATTGTTCAAACGTATCTTTAAACTCCTGTATATTGTGCTCCATTTGCATAGCTTTGTTCTGGGCCGATTTGAACAAGTTGTGCTTGGCGATGATTCTCCTGGCCCAGATGATCAAAGCAGTTCTATCCTTTACCCCAATATTTTGAAGATCAATAGTGGACATAGAATTCAGCAAATCAATAGTGTTATGGGCCCATTCTGAAGGTTTCTTAGCTAATGTTTCATTAACAACAGTACACCTGCTTCAAGTTGTGGTAGCCACGCTGTCTTTGCCATCCTTTCATATTTTGTTTTCATCTCTTGTTTCATCTTTTCCAAGGCTTCCTTAAGGTTTTGTATTTCCCTTGTCTATAGACTCACTTGGGAGATGGCTTGGACCAATCCATCAGTGCTCGATCCAGCTTCTGCATTAGCAGGTACAATGACATCCATATATGATGTTGCTACTTGCCCCTATAACCAATTCTCTTTCTCCTTTTCCAGCTGCAACACTTTATATTTTTAGTTTAGCGCTTCTTGTCTGAATGTTTATTTCTCTTGCTCAAGGACTGCCAGCTTTGCTACCTATGGATGTTCAGTAGGGGACATATTTATCTTCTTCTTCAGACCTTGGATTATCTTGTCTTTCTCATCTAAGGAAGCCTTTACTCCTTGAGGGCCTTCAAACTCCAATCTTTTGACATGTGTCCGCCGGGCTTTGCTAGATTCTTTCTCTTGTTTCAATTGTTCATCTAGTTTGAGTGCATGTGTTTTCAATCTTGAAAATTTCAGACTTAAGCTTAGATAGTCTGAGTATAGCATGTCATTGGCATTTCTGTGAAACTTTACTTTATCTGTGGCACCAATATTCTCATAGTGCATCTTGATTTCGGACACTTTATCATCATCTTCTATTGCTATATTAAACGTCTTTCATTCTACATATCTCACTGAAAACAGGGACGTCTTGTGCTGAGAGAGCTTCTCTACTCTGGGCAACAGGTCTCGTATCTCATTGTTGGCCATACTTCCTTTTACAGCATATTGGTTCATCAAATCTTCTTTGGATTGATATGTTGCCCCGGGTGTCTTGCTAAATATGTGCTTCTTGCTGTTGAAAACCCTTGTGTTGCTTTCACATTGTGGCATGCTTCCTGTACTAGCTTATTCGGTCTTGCTTGCACCTTCCACCATATCCATGCTTGTTTTCTCTTCAGGTTCTTCTTCTTCCAGGTCAACCACTTGAGAGGGCGGTGTAATTTTCATCTTCTTGGGAATATCTTGTTGACTACCAACACCCAGGGCCTCTAAATTGTTCCTCTTATTATAAACACTCAACTTTGGGGCTTTAACAATCAATCTTGGAGAAGATTTATGTGTCTGGATCTGTTGAGGGTAAGACTCTATTGGTTTTATCCGGTCATGCTGCAAAGTGACCTCCATATATGTACATGTTTCCATATTAGCCAGTTTGTCAAATCCTTCAACATGCTCGTGCTCATAGGGGCCCAATTTGCTCATTAACCTTCTCTTTGATATGATCTGATGCAGATCATATTTCCTTCCTTGCAATTGTGTAAACCCGAATTCATTGAATTTGGCTTGGATCTGAGGTAAACAGGATTTGTTTTTTACCACAAAGTGTCCAACTATGAAAGGGAATTTTAGGTTAGATTCCTTGTGTTCTTTCAGAAAGTGCTATGTTTCTGAAATGATCCTTTGTCTGATGAACTCTAAGGAGAAAATTATGGGAGTCAAAAAGACTGGTAAAAGATCAGGTCCTTCTTGATAGCCATACACCCATATCATAGTTGATTGTATGAACATCATCCAATCTCCTACTCTTCTCTCTGAATTTGGTTGTAAAAAACTTTTCATTTCTTCCAGAACCCTAGGCAAGTCTGAGCCTAAGATAAGGTTGTACACCCTGGACATGATCTTATTGATGAAAATAAGCATGGTGGTCCTTTTACATTCAGTTGAGATGAAAGTGGTTTTAGGGAATTCAGTCTTGTTCAATTTCAGGAACATCCTCAGCAAGTGCGTATAGTATCTAAAGTGTCTCAATGAACCGAAGTTTACTAGTTGTCGATGCATATTATCAGCGATGAATCTGTCGAAGCTAATACTGACTGACTGACAAGACTAGGACACAAAAAAGGTTAACAAGAAATCTAACATGACTTCTACTACGAACTTGTCATTATTTAACCCTAAAATTTGGCTAAGAGGGGAACAAGCCCACTGGACCTCAATAATCATAATGCTCACATTGACAGATAATGACAAACTTTCTGAGTGGTGTTCAGGTTTGACAATGGTTTGCAGAAACAAGGTTTTTACTTCTGAAGGGAATTCTCTGTAAATTGTGATCATCTTCTCTTCATCGAAGGTTTCTAACGCTACGGAGGAGGACTCTGATACACTGAAGGTATGTCGAAGTGACGGGCTATCTATTTCACATAAAACCTCTGACCTTAATTTATTCAAAATGACTCTTTCTTCTTGTGAATATTGCTCGACACACCATCTTACGAACTCAGGGAAAGGGAAGAGTAATTCTACGACAAAAGGAATAATGGAGGCTTGAGTCATTCCAAGGAAAGGGATCTGCTTCCCAACATTGTCTAACAAATTCGATATGAACACAGAAACGGGGGAGATTGTTATCTATGTGTCAAAAACATCGGAGTCCCTGTCAATTAGGGCTTCTTCTCTAGAGGCGATGTCTTTCTCATTCACAGATAAAATGACAAGATTAGCGGCCATTGTCAAAAATACCTGTTAAGCGGCGAAGAAAACGCGAATCTGGTCCAACTTTTAGCTTGAGTTTCGAACAGATGGTTTGCGCCAAATTTTGAAAGTTTGAATGATACAAAGTATCATAAAATAATGCCGGGGATTCTCCTTTTATATGCACATACCGACATCGGGGATTGGAGAAAATGGTCTTAGGCAAACTCCTTTTCGCCCCGATGTGGCTCTAGGGGCGCCACGCTTCCATGAATAAATGTTGATTAAGGTTGGTTGTCATTGATGTCAACTCTTGAAGAAAGACCCATAGCACAAAGTTTTGGGTAATGGACCCAATAGTGTTTGATGTAAATATGACTCATTATT
>JZKD02S1595363.1:407744-451929 GCA_000966675.3 Picea glauca
TTGAGGATTTTGATGAGTATTCCTTTGAGCACTTGGATTTATTCTATGAAGAATATTATCAACCGCCGTTGTGCTCAGATCTTGATAAGGGTTTGGACGTTGCTTGGCTGAAGCAGGATACTTGTGACAAGGTTGTCCAGCTCCCTCTGATTACTTTACCTCGTTATGTCACTAAGGATACAATTGGGGAACATGTCTCTTATCTCACGTTTTCTCTAGGGTGAAGCTTTCTATTAGAATTCAAGGGTAGGTTGAATACCTTAAGAAGAAGTTTATTATCTCAGTCTTTCAGCTTTCCCTTAATAAATTGTCGGCCGTCCTCTAGATTATTGTTTGTCCCTTCTCAAACTTTGGGGATTGATGACGTCCAAGGTAGTAAACCTTCAGACTCTTTGAGTCAGTCTTTTGACCTTTTGATCTTTCACAATACCTTTATGATATGAATTGAGAACTTTCCTAGAAGTGTAACTTGGCATAATTTTGTCCCTCCCTCCCGCCTCCATGAGCCCGACTTTATGATTTCGTATGATATGATGCATGCTCTAACTCATGTTATTTTTGTGCTTGACTTGTCATTGTCTTGGTTTATGATGAAGAATAGAGGTAGGTATTATGAGGTATTGCTAGGATGGTTGCACTGGTTATATGACTACACCTAACATTCAACCAACAAGTAAGCAGAGGTAGGTAGGCATTTGCATCTATTGTACATACCATTGAATATCATTCTAGTATAGTTATAATTGTAGTTACATATTTGCTTTACTCCATTTGTATATATGTATGCTCATAATCATATGTTATATAGAGATTCTTTTATCATATATGGAAGAGGGGTGATATCACCACCCTAAGGATTATTGATGTTTTTTGTTGAGATTTAGTAGGCACGGGTCATACCAGAGATGTTGAGGTTCTCATGTGCTCTACGGTGAGCACATGTCCCCGAGTTGAAGCCATATGTTATCCCCTATCCTAGCGATAACTGAGGAGATCACGTCTCGAGGCCCACAATTCCTAAACATGGAGTATCAAGAGCCAGACGACTTAAGCGTGGCCCTAGTGGGCCCCTCTTTTCTTCAATGTAGTCCACGTATCACTAGTAGCAGTGTCCATCATACCAACCTGGTCCTAAAGTAGCGGTGAGTCTTGCTCCATGAGGTAATGAGTCTGGGTATCATGGCATGTATCACTCTGATTTTTGAAGTACTTGAACATGTTGTATTGAATCCTTCTTCATTTCATAACGTTTGCTTGAAAATTATGATCGTTTCCTTGTTCATACCTAGAAGGGTGACATGGTGCCCTAGTAAGTTGATTTCCCTTTAGGATGAGTTGCTACTGGGTGGATATGTGAAAATGCATCACATGTTCCCTCCATACTCACCACTTTCCATCTTTACTCCTTCCATCTCCCCGATCCTTTTTTGGGCATTCGGATTGGCTACACTAGGAAGGGTTGTACCTTACCTTGTGGGAAGAAGGGGCTAAAGGCCCGGAGGGTAAAAGTAGATTGAAAGAGTTAAAATTCAATTTTGAAACCTTCGAGAAGCTTCTCCCAGGGACCCCCGAGAAAGTAGTGAAAAGCTTCTCAGTAAGAAAAGGGGACCCACAAGATAACATAAACACTCAAGATACTAGTTGATGGATAGGAGGTCTCATCACGAGCCTACCTATTATGGCCATGGGCATGTAACGGTATGGAATTACCACCTATATGGTCACCAAACTAGGGTAGGGGCTCTTGGTGGCATAGCCAAGAGAAAGGGGGTCTCATTACGTTCCAACATTCTCATTTCCGAGAAATGTTTGTGGATAACGTTGTCACCTCTGGTCATCAAGCCAGGACAGTGGCCCTCAACTACTCCCTTGAAGCACAAGAGCAAAAGAAATAAAGCTAAGAATACAAGGCAGTGAATGGGTTAGGAAAAAATTGCGTCCATGAAAAGGTGCAACTCACCTTCCATAAAGGCACCCAAAGGTAAGACTCTGCATTTCCTTGTTATCACATGCACCCCATGCCCAAATATTTGCCCCATGTCACCTAATACAATTACATGACTTGGACTAGATACCACATGGGAAACACCCCAAACTTAAGGGGGATTATCCCATTAGGACACCCTGAGACCCTCTTCAAACCTAACTTGTCAAATTGCATAACATCTTTGAGAATTTGTTTTGGGTTAAAATAGGTTTGATGTACATGTTCGGGTAATTTTATTATTAGATGTGATTTACATGCTATGATACTTGTGACTTATGAACCCCTAGAGGGTGTACTTGTTGTTTATGCAGGACCTTTCCCGGTGGACAGGTACACATGAGGAAATGATTAGTTCAGACCTTCATGAGAGCTCAAAGCCCACAGATGGATGTTGAAACCCCAGCCAGGGGTAAGAAGAGATTGAAGGTTTGCACCAGATGAAGGAAGGATGTTGCCTTTGGAGGCACTGTGGAAGATCTAAACCTAAGGTCTCATTCTCCTACCACCTGAACGTTGGCCTTGGGATGCCTTGGACGTCACCTTTGTAGCCATAGACGTCACATGTCAGCTGGGGTTGTTGCCTTGGAGGCATTCATGAGGCCATTAGCACATGTGGGCAAATTTTAGGCCTTTGGAGGCCCAACGTTTCATCTCCTTTTCCCATTGTTCCACACTTGAGGCCCAACATCATCCTAGGAGGGCATGATGTCACCTTTAGAGGCCTAATTAGATGCAAATTGAATTTATTTTGGTAAAAGTGTAATTTTTTAGTAAACTGACCAGGTTGGCCCTGATTTTTGACCTAAAATTAATTAAAGGTCAAATTTTGGTATAAATAGACATAAAGTGACATATGTTTTCATAATAACTCGTCACACACAAGTGGTGGTCTGAAATTTTCTCCCTCTTTGAGGGTTATTGGCTTAAATAACTAGTGCACACCTCTTGGGAGAGCTTTATGATGGTGTATTTTGGAATTTTTCATGGTGGAATGGTCTTCAACTAGGGTTTGACTTGATTACTCTTGGTGAAGTAAGTGAAAAATCTGCATTTTTATTCATGCTATGAATCTTTGTGGCAAACTTTACTTGTTTCATGTCTAAGATTATGAAATTGTTTGTTTAAACCCTAGGGGAGAAACAACAAATGCTTATTTCTCTCTATAACTATTCTACTAGCTTGATCTTTCCAATTGTACATTTTCTTGAGAATGATTATTAGAGCCCTAAAGCGCTAGCTCTCTAGTAATCTCATTCTTGTCACCAACTAAATTTTTCTTTCAAAAAATATAAGGAAGGTACGTTAGGGCCTGGATGTGCCTATTCTCTAGAAAAACCTCCCTTAAAAGGGGCAAATGTTTGAAGCCTTGAATTGCCAACATCTCTTGCATTTAATTCTTCCCTTAGCTAAGAATTATCATTATTATAATTCCCAAGTAATATTGTTACTGTTATTGACTCCATAAGCCCTAAAAGGCACTGATTTTTACACTCTTGTGGATGAATGAGACCAAACAAATCTTCAACACATCTTCTTGAAACTTTCACTAACACTAACAACCATATTACCGCTTCTATATTTGTTGTTACAGCCCTATTTAGCGGCCTTAATCATCATACTAACCCCTAAAACTAACCTAGAAATTTGCATTTTCTTAGGTGCTATCATCCAAAGGTTTTAGTCCTCCTTTGTCTAGTGTTCTAGGTGCAAATTTCTGAAGTTGTTGTTGTTGTTGTAACTACTATTACAACCATCATTGCAGTCCCCTAACACCCCTCAAACTATCCATAAAACCACTAAACATTTGTACTAAGCAAACTATAATCATTAGATGTTTAAGTAGTTGTCTTATTGCTTTATTATAGTACTTTTCTGAAGTGGTTTCTATTGCTATCATCATCATCATCAGTTAACAATGTATAAGTGTTTGGACAACCATTTAAGTCATTTATTGACTTGCTTTTAATCTTGAAATTGTGAGTGACAAAATACTATCAAATGGCAAAGTCTTTATATCATTCTTGTCATCATAACTTGCAATTTCTGGATACATTGTTGCTGCTATAATTTTATCTTTGCTTGTCTTTAGTAGCACATATCTCTATTTTGAAGTCACTAAATTGAAACATCGATATCATTGATTGTTGCTAACGTTAGTTGTTTTATTGATAAAGGGCAGGTATCATTCACCTTGAATTTCTCCTTAACCCCAAACAATACTAAGCGAATTATTCCTTTGGAGTGACCTAGAGAGAGGGGCGGGTTTTACCTTTGTCTTATCTCCCTTCATCAACCAATTGAGTCTTGAGACGTCTCCCTTGGAGTGAGTTTCTTATCCTCCTAAATAGAAAGAGATATCCTATTGAGGTGGCAGTGATAGGACTACCTCTGTGTTACGTCAATCTAGACCTAATTGCCTTTAAGCTTTGGGCAAGTATAGATTGTGCGATAATAGGTTGTACAGACCCATTGTTTTGTTGTTGGGGTTTCTCCTTTGGTGCAGACTCTTTCCTCTGCAGTCGGATCTTTCTTTGCTTTTGCTTCTTTCTGGAGCTGGTTCGTTCAGGGTTTGATGTATACTCAAAGCCTTGTCTCTTTCTCGCTAAGAAGTTAGTGCCATGTTCAGTTTTTTAGTGTTGGAGTTCGGGGTTTTGTTCCCTCTCTTTCTTTTGGCCATGTGTTTTACGTTTTTGGACCTGATTCTGGGAGGATGTATGCCGCTCTGACCTAGTCTATCCGGTATTTGGGGCTTCTTTGAGGGTTTCGACCGTTGCTTGCTCTCGGTGAGGATTTGGGTTTGCTTCTTGGATCTGCCCTGGTGGTGTTTTTGATAGGGTTTTTTCAGTCCCTCTCTTTGCCATGTTGGGCTTTCTCTCATTTATTGTGATCTTATGTTCTGCACTATATATTTCTTAGACGTTGAATTGTTTTGCCTTGTCCAAGACAAAATGAATTGCTTTGCAGCTAGCCAGATTAAATGCATGACTTCTCATACATTTTTTAGAATGTAAATTTTATACGTTTTTTTTCCTTGAAAAAAAAATATATCTTTATATATATATATATATATATATATATATATATAAAGATTTATAATGGATAGATATCTTCATTATGGACATTGAAAAGACTATATGTAACCATTTTAATGACTTGAAGAGTCTATATGCAACTATGGATATTGAAGAGTCTATATGTAACCATTTTAAGGACTTTTGCTTAATCGTAATAGTTTACGGGCGAGTGAACACATCGGGAATATGACGTTTCAAAACACATGGTCAATCGATATTCGATAAAATTAACATTAATGTTGTAGTAACGGAATATATAATAATAAACTAAATCGTCAGCACCAGTTGTTGAGATGGCCGAGTTGGTCTAAGGCGCCAGATTAAGGTTCTGGTCCGAAAGGGCGTGGGTTCAAATCCCACTCTCAACAATATAAAGATTTTGGTGTATTTGAAGATTTTACCTCTTTTTTTCTCTTCCTGACTCGAATTCTGGTCCTCGATTGAGGGCGTGTTTGAAAACCCACTTCTGAATTTCCATTTATTTATGTAATAAATATTATTGTCGTCAAGTTTTCGCTCAATATCGCTTTTAGTGAGGTTCATTCCATTTTCTCACTCTTTCAAAGCAGTTCCATTTTGCTTGCGTTTTCTTAAGGGCATATACTCAGTTTTGTGATTCTCTCTTATGATTCTAAATTCTCGGAATTCTCCTTTTTCAACCAATTCTGATTGTTTATTTTATGAGATCAGTCATCCTTGTGCACTCTATGTTTTAGTCAAAACGTTTAATGTTATTTTATGCTCTTTCATGATATCATCTTCATGTTGGTAAAAACATTCATCATATTATATATCATTTCAAAAAACGTGGTAGTGGAGTAGTTTTAGTGGTTGAGCCATGTGAAGTATAAGCATGGTGGATTAGTTTCAATATAATAAATGAATTTTATAATTGAAATATTTATGTAATTTGTGATTCATTATCAATGAATTATATAAATAGTATAAAATGAAATGAATGGCTCCTTCACTTTCATAAATGTTTCTCAATACTGGGCTTATGTTAAAGAAAGAGCAAGGGAACAATACTTCTTATAAGCCCAAATGATAGGTTCATAAACAAGGTTGAAACCATATTTTACAGTGGACTTTTGATCATCAAGGTAACTAACTCATTTAAAATTTATAAAAACAATTAACTAAGGAGTTTTTCCTGAACTATATTGTGTGTCAAACTGAATTGTACTCCAGATATAGCTAAGTATTTGTTATGTTTCTATTCAATGTCTTTCATGCCCGGACCAATGGCTTTTATGGGGTTCTTGCATGTATTGGCTAATGACCCGACATGTCAAAGCAAGTATGAGTTAAATACAAACAGCGACCAACTAAATGACAATGCAAAGTAGTGTCTACTTTGGTGAGGTACAAGCAAAAAGTTTAACTCCACACTAAAAGGAAGATGGGGCTGGTTTGCAATCTTCCATGTGGAAGCAACAAAAAGGGTCATGTGTGTATATAAGTTGGAAAGAGAAACTCCTTGGGTTTGCAAAACTTGGAGGCCAAGAAAATAGTACCAGTGTCCTAAGTCTGTCAAAGTTCTTCTTAAGGCTAGTTTTCACATGCCAGGTGATAAGTTTGGGATTTCTACTAGTGAGTATAAGGTCATCAACATAAACTACAAATGTGAGAAGATGGTCGCTTGCTTGCTTGGTATATACACTAGGGTCAGAGAGGCATCCATAAAAGTCAAAGTCAAGAAGGAACCAATCCATTTTTTCATACCAAGCACGAGGAGCTTGCTTGAGACCATAGAGGGATTTTTTGAGGTGATGGACAAGGTAGAAGTCACTCTGAATAAATCTAGAAGGTTGTACCATATAAATGCATTCTTAGACTGATGGAACTACAAATATCAAATGTTAACAAATTGCACGATTTAATTCTATTAGAGACATTAAAGAGTACTAAAATTATTTTTACATTAAAAACAATAATTTTATCAATCCAAAACTACAATTTTAACAAAAATTGTTTAGCCTAATTTCAATGATAAAAAATAAAAACATAAAATATTTAAACATCTCCCATAAAAAAAATTATACTTGATATAATTAGAGGTTATGCTTTTATTATTAAAATATTCTTTTATTATTAATATATACTTATCCTTTAACACTTATACTTTATTAAGCACATTTACTATTTTAAAAACATGTATGAAATTATAAACAAAGGAGAGAAGACTATGACTATCTAATGATGAAGTAGATATAAGATGTAGTAGATAAATCTAAAGCGAACCCTCTTTCAAACACATAATTGGAAAAATTGGTTCAAAGTTGATTACTCATCATTTTATGAAATAAGTTTTTTTTAAATAAAAATTTCATAAATTATATTTTTGAAAGAGAATTTATTTTTTATATTTTTAAATTTAGATTTAGATTTAAAATTTGATATTCAACTTTAATCCATTTTTTTTTAATTTGAATAAATAATTATAATTATAATCACTTAAATGTATGTTCTAACTTAAAATTTCTTAGTAATTTTTAATTTGTGTTACATTGTTGTTTTTTTAATTGGGGATCTTGAATATTCATAAGTTTTTTTTGTTTTTCATTTTTTTTCTAACATCTTTTTACTCAATGAAATGGTGCTATGTTAATGGAGAATGGAGACTTTGTCAAGATTAATTGTGTAACTTCCTTTAATCTGTCATTTTTTAGTCATCGTCTACATCAATGAAAGGGTTGAGACCTTTATACCTTTATTAATGTTCTAGTTTTTATATGAATTATATTTATTTTTGGATTTTTCTTAACATACATTTTATGGTGATTTAAACCTATAGGTTTGTTGTTGTTTTTTTTCTTTAAAAAAAAAACTTAACCTTTCAATGAACATGATTTAAATGACCTGTCCCTTGACAAACTCTACACTTAAAAATTATAGTTTCATAATCTAATTCCTAAATACAACAAGAATCATCTAATTATATACCGATCGTACTCAATAACCCTCAACTCAAGTCAAGCTTTTTAGAGATTCAAACACGGATAATGATTCCCTTTTAACACTACCTTATGTCAAACATAAGATTTTTTTTTTGTGACCGGTGGAATCAACAACTAGTCGGGCATGTACTTATGTGACACGAGGTTGTGTTATCCAACTTCTACCAATGTAACATCCATGTGTACCCACGATACCTCATACACGACACACAAGGTAAGTCGAGATTTTGAACCATTGACTTCACATAACATAGTGTCTTAATAGTACAATATGTCACCAACTTCTCTACATCCCAAGGGCGTGTCAAACATAAGATATTAATATACACTATTTCCAAGTTTTTTCTTTGTAAAATCCACACTAAGAGAAATTTCACAATCTCATTCACTCTAACTAGAAGATCTAACTTTAAATAAACATTTTGTTATTGTTTTCAAATTCTTAAATATTTGATCTATGTATGAGGAAACTAATAAAATATTTGTATATCTTTGTAATAATTACACCACATGATATGGACTTTTAACTTATACCAAATTTTAAGTTATTTATTCTATCAAAAATATCTAATACTTCACCCTTTATTTAACAAGTGTCAATGTAGTGGTGATGTCCTTGTTGTTTAAAAGAGTATGATGCAAAAAAATGTGTTTCTTAGATCTAATTGAAAAATGATTTAGAGAGGAATCAACTTTACCATTGAGCACAAAAAAAAATCACAATTCATTTCAATGTATCACAATTTAGTAAAAAACTTGATCATTGAGCACAAAAAAATCAATACTAGTGTGACTGTTGAAAAAATTGAAGGTTCAACATATGGAAAAGGGGAAAGCCTAATAATATTTTATTACAAATGTGATTGTAAAAAATATCCATCAATTACATGGATTCTACATTAAATCTTTAAATATATTGTGAGATAGTTTGAACTCAAAAAGACATCTTCTAATGTAGGACAAACACCTAAATTCAAAAGGACAAATTGTGATGCAAGACTGAATCAATTTTAATCAAGTTGAACTCATACAACATCTTCTAATGCAGGAACTTGGAAGCACTATGAAATTTTCCTCTCCTTATGTCTTACCCAACTGTATAAATTGCCTTGAAAAAAATGTTATGTTGTAAACTCGTATTTGACAAACCTTGTACATGTTCCATAGTTAACTCAAGGTATATGCTTGACACTAAACAACTAATGCCCAACAAACATACCACAACTCAAACTTTGATTGGCAAAGGATATAAACCAATAACCAAGCTATAAACATTTTGGGAATAAGGTTATAGATCATTGACTTTTCAGTTAAAAATAAATGAGTAGTCATTTAAGAAAGGCCAAGAGAAATTTGATAATGACTAACTAAGTTGATGTGTAGCATAAAATGGTTGTACCCATTATTTTATGCTTGCAAAGAATAGGATCAAAAGAAAACCACTCTGAAATTGCTAAGATACTAAAGGATCATAACCAGGGAGACCAGGCTAATAAAAAAGGGAAAAGACACATCTAGTCCATCTATTGACTCGCTAGCCAGTAATTTCTCTGAGTGGGTTAGTTAAAAAGACACATTGTAAATCATTCTAGAATGTTGAGGTTAGTGAGTCAATTTAAAAGACTTGTTGCAGATTATTATGGCATGTTAATTAATCATCAGAAATCACGAGTTTGGAAATGGCATGGTCTATAAGGTATAGTTTTATGTTAACCAAAGACTTACCCCTTAAATCCAACTCTAATGCTTGAAGTAGATCTCTAGTGTCGGCGTCCCTAGCATATGATTGGATCATCTCCAACTCCCTACAAACAGTTTGTTAGGGACCTAACCCCTCACGTAGGTAGAATAATATATTTCCATGTAATAAAGGTCAATATTAATAAGGCCTAGCAATAAGGAAGAATAATTCAAATGTAAGAAGACCTAATAGAAGTTTCTGCTTCTAGAAGGATATTCCTCTTGATTGTTCTTTTGGATAGACATATTTAGTATAAATAGGAGTAGAGGGTATGAGAAGTTTTGTCTTGCATATTATTGTAATAGATCTCTGCTCTGCTGGAGGTTTCCCCTCGAAGAGGCAAGTGAACATTGCTCTCAGTAATCAAAGTGCTCTTTATGGTGTTATTCTGGTATTATTCTGGTATTGTTATGGTTATATCATTATTTATTTGCCATTTCTGTTTTGCATACTATTTTATATTTGGAATATTACAAGTGGTATCAGAGTACTTTCCTCGACAGAAAATTGTGGGTTAATTTTTTTTTCAGGGTAGAGACGTATTCCGACGTCTTAAAGCTACAGAGATATGTCGTTACGCGCATAAACCTGTGTTATTGGATTAATTGGTAAATGCAGACATAAACAGATCTCCCTAGATCCCACTGGAAACTAGAACAAAACATAACAGAATATAAGACTTTCCCTGGGCTCTAATTATTGAGTTTACTAGCTAACAAGAGATAGACAACATACATTTTAAATGCCATTTCCTCTTGCCATTGTCATCCTATCTATGTTCCAATATTCATGTGATATTGAACCTGCAAGGGAACACAAGCCAACCAAAGTGAAAGAAACACAATATACTCAACAAGAACCTATGTATGTGATCAATGAATCATACAATAAAACAAGACTAGTTTTATGGGAAAGAAACATATCATTGTATCATATTAAATAGAAAGTGGAGAATACAACCAAAGCCATGATGTTGCAAGGTCACCTTTCGATGGCCCTTTTCTCCAACACACACACCTTTTCTCCAAAGCCTTTGAAAGAGGAAGATCCACCATGTAGCTTGTAGAACCAAAGCAAAGCTCTCAAGAGGAAGTAGAACTCTCCATACAAATATTAGCCTATTCAACCTTAGCCTTTTCCATGAGAGATCCCTCTTTATATAGTGTGAAAGAGAGATGGATGAGGAGATTAGGATGATCCCACCGAATCATAGAAGCGAGTAAGATCCAAACCAATTGGAGGCCACCTCATCTTCTAGAAGATCCCCTTCTAGAACATTCGTGAAATTTAACTTTTCCCAAGATTTAAGCATTGTCACACATTACATACTTAGCAACCTGCGACGACGTCGCAGTCCAAGTGTAGTGCAGCATGCAACGATCAGTCATCGTCGCACCCTATGAATAGAGTAGCCTACGACGACCTTCCTTCATATGGTTTTTGGAAGAGGAAATCAAATCACTTTTCTCATGTAGAAGGACTCTTTTATATTTTTAGGGAACATGAACACATGTTATCAGTGGATCACTGGGGTGACCAAAATAATGTGTCACAGAATGCCCCCAAAGTATGAAGTTGGAACTCGTGACAAATGAAATACTTTGTAGAATGTGTGTGTTGAATAAGGAGCGCATCAATCGGGAACCTACAAACAATCAAGCATAAACATAATAATTACCATCGTCTGAGGTAGGCAATCCCATGCTCAGACTACAAGTGACTCTAATCATAAGTGTCAAGTGAGTCATGGCCACTAAACATACACTGTGGATCCATGCCATCACGATTCAGCATAGCCACCAGGAATACACTATGGATCTGTGCTCTAAAAGAATTCAAATTTGGACATAACCCCGAGACATACAAAGTGGATCTATGTGTCAATACAAATCATGAATACTCTGTCACAACTTGGACCAAAATGATAAGATCCAGGGTCTTCATTTCCATCGTCTCTAAGTACAAATCTAGCCATGTGATTACAGGTGTTGAAGTCGAACATGGTAGAAACCACTTGATTACCGATCATTAATGAAAACCGTTAACAAGTGCAAGGGAAATCAACATTGATGTCAATGACTGCCCATGTACCCAAGTACAATCCAACGAATGTGAATAAATGAGTTGAAGTTGAACACTTAATAGAATCTTCAAATCAGGGGTCAATGATGTGAACCCACTATTGAAAGTGAAGAAACTTTCCATTGAGGCATGCAGGCTCTAAGGTATTGAATGATTTCTAAGTCTTATTCATGGATAATGTGTTGAAGTCGACAAGAAAAGACTCATCACAGGAGGGCCTTGATGTATCCCACATCAATGACATGAAATATGTAACATATTTGAGGTAGATCAGAGTATGAAATGATTCGAAACTGACACGGGGAAGACCGACATGGTAGAGGATTTATAACTGCAGATGGCCAACTCAATAGAAGGCTTGTGTAGGTTGGACTTATCTTGAACATATGAACTGAACAACAATGGTCTTGGCAGAATTGAATCAAGGAGGACCAAACATATGAATTTGTGGATGGTCAAACAAGAGATAGATGGATTTCTCAACCCGGATACAATGATGAAGGGGGGTTTCATGTTCAAGAGTGACTACTACTGCCACTGACTCAAATACAGAGACACATTTCTTTCCCAATTTTCCCCCACCATTTCTGGCTAGTATATCTTTATTTTTACGCAAGCTTGAGGAGGATAACATATGCTTGTTGATGTAAGCTCATCCTTCGGATGAGTCCCTCGGAGTATGTTTAACGAACCCTAAGAAGGAGTTGTTCGATCCCATATGGGTATTTCGATGTTTGTTTAATGAGTCCAAAGAGGGAAAACTCAGGGGTTTTTCAATTTTAGAGAGTCTGAGAAATAATTAAAGAGAACTCCTTCAGGTCCTTTTTCGTAAATTAATCTGACGAGACCGAAAAAGTGATAACCTACAGCTCATCAGATGTTTTCTTCAAATACTTTTACGAGCGTGAAAAGAGTTTAAAGGATACTCCATAGGTTTTGTTTTTCGTGTCACCATTACGAGTTCGAAAAAACGACAAAAGACCACCTGATTACATTCTCATGGTTTCACGAGCGTGAGAAAGAACTAAGACTTTGCTCAGATTGTTTCCTGAAAAAACTCTAAAAGGATCTATACATGTGGAAAATATATAAAAACAAACCAAAAAAGTGGACCCTTGTTCCAACATTTCACCTCTAGACTTTTTCAATCTGCAAAAAGCAATCAGTTATGGAATTTAGGGTTTGGATGAAGCTTAAAAAATAATATAATATACAAATGAAAAGTAATAAAAATCAATAAAACAGGTAAAAAAACACATTTCACTATTTCATTTGTAACTTCACCCAAACATTGTTCCAAACCCCCTTTTTACCTTGATTTTCAAGTGTTGATTGCGGAGTGCACGGCGGATCATTCCATGAATCGTCTCCATAGAAAAGGTAATCTCCATTTCCTTCATCTTTTCATGGATTAAAAATTGATTTTTATTGGTTAAAAATGTGCTTTTGGGTTGATTTTTTGAGGTTACCCATGCGTTGAGGTCGTCGCAGGTGACCCTAAATATAGGGTGCGACGACTCCGCACTATGAGAATGCACAGGCCTGCAACGACCGCAACCCAAAATTTTAAAAGATGAATCCAAAAATGGAAAACCCCCAGGAAAAAAAATTATGTTGCTGATATATTTTCATGGTTCCTTGGCAGGTCTTCCAGGGTTGATATGTTGGAATGGCGTGAGAAAGAACACAAAGAAGAAGATTACTTCGCTGGGAATGACCCAGGAACAGTTATGGCCCTCTGGCAATGTGGGTTGTTGAAATTCTTCAAGATTCAAGGTATGTGGGCCTAGTTGAGACTACTTGAGTACTTAGTTCACATGTGGGATGTGAACAAGAAATCATTTCATGTGGGTGCCCACACACACACTATAGATATTGAAGATATCTATTTCCTAACAGGTATATCTCGTCATGGATCACAGGTGACACTTACAAGTAGTAGGGGTGGCGGTGAGCCTATGAACCACTACATCAGTGAACATTGTGTGTCGGGTACCCAGAAACATAGAGGTAAGGTGGCTATCAGGGATGTCTGAGACTTGCCTCTCCGGACTATCCTCTATACTATTACTTGCATAGAAGGGAGTGCAACTCCCCACATGGCTCTGCATAGCCATTTTCAGTATGCATTGGAGTGTATGGAGCCTCGAGTCTTCAAATGGTGCGAAGGGGTCCTTAAAAGTATGAAGAAACAACGTACCAAGTGCAGAAGTGGTGGGTTGAAACAATTCAGATACGGGTCTATTTTGGTATCCTTCTTCCTAGAGAGGGTCATAGTCTTACGCTTGCAAGTAGAGTGGGGTATACTTGCTCCACAAGATCCAAGGATGAATAGGTGGGTAGACCTCATGTCTCGACATGGAGGAGGTCACATCATCAAGTATAACGATATCTTCTTTGATTGGTTGAGGACTGAAATGCTCATGGTCGATGATTATGCATATGTCGGGCTAGAATTTTGTGGAGATCTGGACCTAGCTCTTCCCAAAGGTTCCCAATGGGGGGACATAGGTAAAAGGAAATTTTGTTTATATAATGTTTTTGTTATTTTTAATGATAAAAATGTTTTTTATGTTGTTTATTCAATGACTAATCGAGTGCTCTTCGATGATGCAGATGTGGGACCTTATCATCCTCCAGGTTCATCCCCTATCCAGAGGCGAGGGGAGAAAGGTTTTGTAGCAGGAGTAGTTGTTGTTGACTTCGATACCATAAAACAAAATTTGGAGGGACTCGCAATGAACATCTTATATGCATATACAGATGATATTCCTAGACATTATCAGCACCACACAGTGGGTGTGTATGCATCCATCGGTCGACTGCTCCGTAAAGTAGCATAGGAAGTCGCGTGTTATAGCGAGCAGCATCCTTGATGCTCTACTGTATATAAAGCCATGTGCTTCACATTTTGATATTTTGGTCTTCGGACAAAAAACACTTTTTGTAAAATTTTATTGTTATTAATACAAGGCTCCTACCAGCTTACTTGTTTTATGTACATAGTGTGATTGGATTTTATAAATGCCTCAAATGTATGTCTAACACATAATTAGCCAATGCATCTGTTAATGTATTTAGACAACTAGGAATGTGTTGGTATTCAGTGTAATCAAAATGACGTTCCAAGAGGCGAATTCGTAAATATACCCTTAAAAATGTAGGACTTTGAATAGAATAAACATTACTCAACTGTAGTACCACTAACTGTGAATCAAGTCGTACAACAAGATGACGAATTCCAAGTGAAACAACGTTGATAAATAATTCGAGGACTGCACTGTATTCTGCGATATTGTTAGTTGCACAACCAAGGAAAACACCATGTAGACTAATCAATTCATCCTTAGGTGCATAGATTTCCCAAGCAGCAGATGCTAAGTTTTGAGTACTACAACTAGCACCATCAGTGAAGCCAATGTAGGGTAGTGAACACACCGACATCTATAAACCAAGCACAATGCAAGGTAAGCAGTCGAAAGATGGAACAAAACAACAAAAAAGCACATAAGAGTATGATACACTAAAAATACACAATACTCATGCAAAAATGATTCAAGCATAGTATTTCTTCAAGTAAAGCCCATTTCTAGGTTCACTCAAAGGGACTCCATCATAATCTACCAACTCATAAGCTCCATTCTCCAATACTCATTTCACAATATAAGGACCCCGCTACATGGGCTTGAATTTACCGGCCCCTATCAAATCTCGATCTTGCTCGTAAAAAAGAACTAGACCACCTTCAGAAAAAACATGTGGCTTGATATGCTTGTCATATTGGGATTTAACACGTTTTTTCTGAGTTTCAATAACTAAGGTAGCATCACAACGGGTTTCATCTAATTGCATCAAATAAAAAAAGATGTTCCTCTTTAGCAGAAGTGTTAGGGAGAAGTTTGACGGCTAGTTTCAAAGATGGTATTTCACATTCAATCGGAAAAATTGTTTCGATACCATATACTAACTGGAAAGGTGTGATTCCGATGGCAGACTTAACAGATGTCCAATAGGCCCATAATGTTGAGAACAACATTGTGTGCCAATTTGACTTATGAATTCCTACCATATGTCGAAGCATAGTAGTGAAACTTTGTTAATTGCCTCAACCTGGCCATTGGCCTGTGGGTAATAAGGGATTGATTTTTCATGGCGAAGAGCCAACTTTGCAATAAGTTCAGACATCATAAAATTGTGAAAATGACTACCATGATCAGTAATTATGGCTTGAGGGACACCAAATCTAGTAATGGTATGATTGAATATGAACAACATTGCATTTTTCCCGATGTTATCAAATGTAGGCTTCACCTCAGCCCATTTAGTGAAATAATCCACAGCTACAATAATGTATCCATGCCCCCCGTCCGAGTGAGGGTTACATGTCATGAAGTTAATGCCCCATTTGGCGAATGGACCAACGAAAGCTACAGGGTGAAGAGGAGCAGGGTGAGATCAGATATTATTGTTATAATTTTGACAAGCATGGCATTTATGGACGATAGTAATGCAATCCTTAAACAATGAAGGCCAAAAATAACCAACTCGTAAGATCTTTTGGGCAATGGAATACCCATACATATGACCACCACATGCTCCAGAGTGACAGTCATTCAAAGCTTTCTTAGTTTCATCGTAGGTGAGACATCGTCGAAATATCGAATCAATACCACAGCGGTAGAGGGTATCACCAAGGATGATGTATTGACGAGATCAATACCGTATACAACGATGATCTGTACTAGAAAGATCAGACCGAAAGGTTTGAGTCTAGAGATATATGATAATATCTCTGTACCATATGTCATCAGAACTGATCAGAAAGAGGGAATCGCCGAGTAAAGAATCCTCTGCCACATTTTTTGTCTTAGTAGAGGGAAGGTCACATATCAATTCAGAAAAAAACCAAAGACTTCTTTGACTTGGCACGTTCAAACTCCAAGTCAAACTCCTGGAGAATAACTATCCATTTGGAGTACTTTCCCCCAAGCAATTGTCAAGTAAGGATATGTTGCATGGGGTTGCAGTCGAAAATGACTGTGGTTCTGCGGAACAAGATGTAGTGACGAAAACGTTGAACAACTTGAACAGCTGCCAAGGCCAACTTTTACACATGTAGGTATTTGGTTTCGTTAGTCGTGAGACTCCGACTCAAATAGTATATCACATGTTCATCGTGAATCATCCTCTTGGACTAAGACCATAGCAATGGTAGAGTCTGAAGAAGCTAAGTACATGAAATAATCTCGGCTATAGTCAGAGGGAAACAACAATGGTGTCCGGGTTAAGGCGAGTTTCAAAGCCCCCCAAAGTATGGTCACCAATTTTTTTATCGGACTAACAGTAAGTGCGGACACAAACAGATCTCCCTAGTTTCACCCCGAAACTAGAACAAAATAAGACAAAATATAAAACTTTCCATAAGTTTTAATTATGAAGCATACTAACTAACAAGAGATAAATAACATACCTTTTAAACATTGTTTTTCATCGCTAGTGTTATCCTCGCTCCATTCCAAGGCTTATGGGATGTTGAACCTGTAAAAAGACACAAGCCAACGAAGTGAAAGAAACAACGTATACTCAACAAAATCTATGTATGTGATCAAGGAGTCATACAATAAAATAAGACCAATTTTATGGGAAAGAAATATATCACTGTATTAAAGAATGTAGAAGAAAGATACGACCAGATGCCTTGATGTTGTCAAGTTCCTTTCTTCCCACACACTTCTTCTCCACAGATTCTAAGATCAATAATCTATCTTGACAAAGCAAAGCTCAAAGCCAACATACAAGCTACAAAACTCAAGAACTTTCCAACTCCAAAAGCTAGCTAACTAACTTTTCCCATGAGAACTCCTTTCCTTTTATAAGATGAAAAGGATAGGGTGAGGAGGTTAGGATGATCCCATGAGATCAGGGACGCAACTCAGATCCAAACCGATCGGAGGACACCTCACCCTCGAAGCTTCTATTCTAGAACTTTCGAGAAATTCCTCTTTTTCCTTGGTATGAAAATCGTCACACCCTTAACACTGAGAAAACTGCGAAGACGTCGCAGACCACTGTGGTGCAACCTGCGACAATCCTATATCGTCACACCCATAACACTAAGCAAGGTGTGACGATCCCTTTTTATAAGGTTTTTAACAAAGGAAAAGTATAATTTCATCACTCTGAGAAAAAGTATCTTCATTCTTCTTCAAGGATTAAGGTCATTGATCCTTCTAAAGACAAAGGATAGGTTTACATTATTAACGGACATAGGGGTGACAAAAATAATGTGTAACAACCTGCGTTCGGGGATTCATACACATAAGAAATATAAGTGGTACTTAAGCGCACATATGTTGGCCACCCTTGTAACCCCTGTTGGTACCCCTTCGAGTGGTAGCGCATTAGACAACACCTTTATACGGATCAACCTAGATCTCCTGAATCTCTCCATAGATAAATTGATCGGTCGCCTGACTGCTATAGTTCCATCGAGAACAACACTCAAGAAGATACTCTCTAGTACTTGGGTAGTCAGGTAGTACGGCTAAGGGCACGGTTTAGCCTCCTTAGTTGGTGCCCTGAGATATTGGGTCGAGTACTAATGTTGGACCCCACACGTATATCAAAAAGATATAGCACAGGGAAAACCCTTGTCTATAGAACCCTTGAATACCCTAACCCTTGGGACGGAAACAAAAACATAACAGACAAGATCTATTCCTACGCAACTGTCTCCTGCATTCGGGTTGCAAAATTACTACACATTTCTTATCGTTAAGCATTTGGGCATTTCGTCACTGCAATATTCTTTAGATCAGAGTATAATTCCACTCTTGTTGGCCCCATTATTTGAGACCTATCCCGTTGGATTCCTCTCTTCTCCCTTATCGCAGTCATACCTATAATTTTTCAGCATTTTTTTTTCTCGTGGACTTGACGCCCTTCAAACACCCTTATTTGGGCTTTACCCCATTGGATTCCACTAGTCGCCCTGATCATTGTGATACACTTCACCCATAACCCATTTTCTGTGTGGTCCCACCCACACCTTTTCGTGTTCTCTCTTCATCATGGCCCACACCCGTAGCCAAGACTTGGAATCTCGCTTCAATTCCTTGCACTCTAATTTCACATAAACCCGACAAGAAGTGAGCTAGCTCAGTGCCAATGTTTCCAACATCAATAAAAAACATGCATTCCTCCATCGACGCCAAAATGGAGGACCGCAAACAAGACCTCGCTACCCACCTTGAATCCTTCAATACCCAGTTTGTCTCCTTCACTACGATGATCTGTGTCAAGTTGCATATCCCTACAGATCTTCCCTCATCTGACCCACCTTTGCAAACCGAAGGTGAAACTTCCTCTCATTCCCATAATTTTCAGCCCCATCACTTTCAGCGTGACCTGTGCCTTCTGCGTGTGGATGTGACCAAATTTGATGGCTCAGATCCCACTGGTTGGGTAACTCAAATGGAACATTATTTCTCTTTGTATGGAATTTTAGATGAGTTGGCCAAACTACGGTATGGTTTTCTCCATCTAGATCAAGAACATTGGCAATGGTGGCAAGGGAGAAAAAATGTTCGCCAAGGGTATGTGGCTTGGACACACTTTGTGGTAAATCTTTATGAGCGCTTTGACACTGACACCAACCATTTAGGTCGTTTGACAAAGTTGAAACAATCTAGCATAATGGAAGACTTTATAGCCACTTTTGAGCGATTGACTTTCCGTACAGAGGGCATGTCTGATGCTTTTTTCAGAGAATGTTTTATCAATGGCCTCAAGGATGAGATTCGTTCCCATGTCCTCATGGCTCGGCTTCATATTTGGGTGGACGCTACTAAAAGAGCTAAGGAAGCACAACAAGTTGTCTCTTCTCAAAACAAAAAACCCTCATTTATTGCTCGCACTAAACCAGTCACTCCCAGTCCTCCTTCTACTCCATTAAAGATCTAAAAATTGACCAGGGAAGAAATGGTTGAACACCAACTCAAAGGCCTTTGTTATAATTGTGATGACAAATATTTTCCTGGGCACAAGTGTAAGGAACAAAAGCTTTTTATGGCCATCTCGGAGGATGTTTCGAAAGCGATGTTGAGGCTTCCCTTGTGGTCATGTCACATGAACCCACTGACATGACCCCTCCCTCCGACCCTCCTAAAGTCGAACCAGTCATTTCTCTAAATTATCTCACTGACTTCTCTGCTCCCCAAACCCTCAAGCTAATTGGTTGCATTAAGTATAGGAAGGTCATCATTCTTGTTGATAGTGCCAACACCCATAATTTTATTCATCGCCGCATTGCCCAAGAAACTAATTGTTATATCCGTGTCGTCAATAATTTTCAAATCATGATTTCCAATGGAGGGTCCATGAAATGTGGAGGGAGTTGTGAAAATGTGCGTCTCCAAATTGGTCAGTACCACATGAAATCTCATATGTTTTCTATAGACATGGGCAGTTGTGACATTGTGTTGGGTGTCGAATGGCTAAGGACTTTAGGTCCCATTCTCATGGATTTTAAGGAATTAACCATGCAATTCGACCAGGAGGGCCGAAAATATAAGTTCCAAGGCATCATCGTCGGTTCCCCGAAGATCATCAATTCCCATTACATGGAAAAACTACTCAAAAAATGTCATTTTGGCATTATTGCACAACTCCATGTCATTCAAGCCACTGAGACACTCGTTGTGCCGCATGACCTCCAATCCATCCTCTCTAAACATCAAGTTGTTTTTTCCACTCCCCATGGACTCCCTCCTTCCCGTGGTGTTCATGATCATTCCATTCCCCGTGTCCCTGACAACCTTCCTCCCAATATCCATCCCTATCGTCATCCGTTTTCCCAAAAAAATGGAATTGAGAAAATTGTTCAAGAATTGCTCAACGCAGGTGTTATCTGCCCTAGTACGGGCCCCTACTCTTCTCTTGTTGTCATGGTCCTTAAGAAAGAATGTTCTTGGCGCATGTGTCCTGACTTCCACGCCCTCAACACACTCACCATTAAAGACAAATTTATCATTCCTGTCATTCCTGACCTCTTGGATGAATTGAGTGGTGCTCAGTTCTTTACTAAACTTGATCTTCATTCTGGCTACCACCAAATATGTATGAATGAGGCAGACATTCCTAAGACTTCATTTCAAACTCATGAGGGCCACTATGATTTTTTGGTCATGCTCTTTGGTTTGTGTAATGCTCCCTCCACTTTCCAAAGCCTCATGAATCGTGTCTTCCATCCTTTTCACCATCATTTTGTCTTAGTGTTCTTTGATGATATCCTCATCTATAGTAAAACCTGGACAACCCATATTTTCCATGTGGATCAAGTTCTACATCTACTCTCTCAGCACCAACTTTTCCTCAAACAATCTAAATGTGTTTTTGGTGCCTCAAAAGTCAAGTACTTGAGTCATCTTGTGAGCAAAGTCGATGTCAGGGTGGATCCTAAAAATATTGAAGCTGTGCAAGATTGGCCTCACCCAAAGACTCTCAAAAGATTTCGTGGATTGCTGGGTTTAACAGGTTAGTATCACAAGTTTGTTAAGAATTGTGGAAAGATTGTGGCACCTCTCACTGCTCTCCTTAAAAATAATTATTTCACTAGGATTCTCGCAGCTGCTCAGGCCTTTCAAACCTTGAACATGGCCATGTGCACCACTCCAGTCCTGGCCCTTCCTGATTTCACAAAGATCTTTGTCTTGGAATGTGATGGTTCCGAGAAAGGAATTGGAGCAGTCCTTATGCAAGAGGGTCGACCTTTTTACCAACAAACAATTGTCAGAGCGAAATTTAGGCAAATCAATCTATGAAAATGAAATGTTGGTTATTTTGTATGTTGTGGATCTTTGGCGCCCTTATCTATTGGGGAAACGCTTCCAAATTCAAACATATCATCAAAGCCTCAAGTATTTTTTGGAACAACGCCTTTCCTCCCTAGAGAAACAAAAATGGGTGACTAAGCTCTTTGGATATGATTATGAGATCATTTACAAGAAAGGAAAAGACAATGTGGTTGTTGATACACTTTCCAGAAAATATGAATATGAATGGTCCATTTTTTCTCTCTCCTTCATTGTACCAGATTGGCTCCAAGTTGTTTGCCAGGAATCGCTACAAGATCCCAAAATTTTGCATCTGATACAACAATTGTAGGCCAATTCTCTAGTTTCCCCAGGGTACTCTTGGCACAATGATGAGCTTCGATACAAAGGTCATTTGTATTTAAGTAAACAATCAAAACTTAAATCCATGGTACTTTTTGAGCTTCATGGTACACCCACCATTGGGCACTTAGGGTTTACCAAAACCTATG
Source organism: Picea glauca (assembly GCA_000966675.3). Classification (NCBI taxonomy): domain Eukaryota; kingdom Viridiplantae; phylum Streptophyta; class Pinopsida; order Pinales; family Pinaceae; genus Picea; species Picea glauca. The sequence goes on from JZKD02S1595363.1 coordinate 429,913, forward strand.
ATCGGGTCAAACGTTCTTTTTTCTGGGATGGTATGAAACAAGACGTTCGCAATTTTGTGGTAGAATGTGATGTTTGTCAACACAACAAGGGTGAAACCGCCAAAGCTCCTGGCACACTACAACCGCTTCTGATTCCACCTATTATTTGGAGGGATATCTCTATGGATTTTATTTTAGGCTTACCTAAATCGGGTAATAAATCAGTCACCATGGTGGTAGTTGATCGTCTTTCCAAGTATGTTCATTTATGTGCTCTTCAACACCCATTTACAGCCTCCACTATGGCTCAACTTTTCATGGATCAGGTCTTCAAACTTCATGGCATGCCTCATTCTATTGTTTTTTATCACGACCCAACTTTCACCAACAATTTTTGGCAAGAACTGTTCAAGCTACAAGGTACCCAATTGCATCTCAGCACAACTTATCATCCCTAGAATGATGGTCAAACTAAAGTTGTCAGCAAGTGTTTGGAAACATATTTGAGGTGTTTTGCATCGGAACAACAAAATCAGTGGGCTCAATGGTCACCACTAGCTGAATGGTAGTACAACACTTCTTATCATACAACTACCCGCATGACTCGTTTTGAAGCGATATATGGACAAAATCCACCTTCAATTCTCTCATACTTGTTAGGTGTCTCGAAGGTCCAAGCGGTTGACCAAACGCTTACAGTTTGAGAGGCTATTCTCCGTACCCTCAAAGAGAATTTGGTCATGGCCCAGAATCGCATGAAGCAACAGGCATATCACAATCACTCTGAACGTCAATTTGCAGAAGGAGATCATGTGTTTCTTCGACTGCAACCTTATAAGAAAAATTCCCTCAAGGCTAACCATTGTCAGAAACTGACGCCCAAATTTTATGGTCCTTATACCGTTCTCAAGCTTGTGGGATAGGTGGCCTATCAGTTAGCTTTGCCCGGTCATTCTAAGCTCCATCATGTTTTTCATGTTTCCTGCTTAAAGAAGGTGATTGGAACTAAGTGTCAAACTCAAACCAAACTTCTCGATTGGATGAAGAAGGTTCCATTTGGCTACAACCACAAGCAGTTTTGGACCAGTGTGAGTGTCATCTATGTCAACGCACCATCAAGGAAGTGTTAGTCCAATGGAAAGATACAACTCCAGTAGATGCCACTTGGGAACCAACTACCATTTTGCATCAATTTCCTCATCTCAAGCCTTGAGGACAAGGTTGTTTTTAAGGGGGAGGACATGTTAGGGACCTAACCCCTCAAGTAGGTAGAATAATATATTTCCATGTAATAAAGGTCAATATTAATAAGGCCTAGCAATAAGGAAGAATAAGTCAAATGTAAGAAGACCTAATAGAAGTTTTCGTTTCTAGAAGGATCTTCCTCTAGATTGTTCTTTTGGATAGACATATTTAGTATAAATAGAAGTAGAGGGTGTGAGAAGTTTTGTCTTGGATATTATTGTAATAGAGCTCTGCTCTGCTGGAGGTGGTATTATTGTGGTATTGTTCCGGTTATATCATTGTTTATCTGTCATTTCTAGCTAATTATTTTTGTTTTGCATACTATTTATATTTGGAATATTACACAGTGAATGAAAATAAAAACTTAAACATAAGAGTGACTTTCCCCATTGAATGGATAACAAAAAAACACATTATTGAATGTCATTTTGTATCTTTTTATGGATATAAAAATGCCATAAACAAAAAAACAATTTGTCTAAAGACAATCTATCATCTTCACACGATTAATCCATCAATAATTCTAAAAACAATTTGTCTAAGGACAATCTATCATCTTCACAATTGGTTAAGACATGCGCACACTCTTCCAGATTGGGGAGAGGTCATGAGTTCGAAACCTGTGTCCCTTGGGGCTGCGAAGCTTTATCACTCCCATACCAGCCACTATGTGGTGAAGTATCTGGGGTGGGTTTCCAGCGCGGAATCTCCAACGTGGAAAAAAAAATCTATCATCTTCACGATTAATCCATCAATAATTCTCTTTGCAATTACATTAACATGAGAATGTTTGACATTAATGAATAAATGATTCTAAAACCATCTTAAATCATGGAAATGTTTGACATTGATGAATGATTCTAAAACTGATCTTAAATCATGTGCTACATGTTTATGAGGTCGAAAAAATTACGCTCCATTATTTGAGCCCTCTTGATGCATAAATGCGCTAAAGACATATGTCATTTCTCTTGAATTTTCTGAACGGTCAAGATCTTTCATTCTGTAATAAATCAATGGCAGCCTACTGGATAATTGATGGTCTACGATTTATTTATATATTACAAACACCAAACACCATTCCATCCTCGTAGATATTAAAGCTCTTTCAAACCCATGACAAGATTTTCACGGCACTGATAGTGAAGAGCCCTTGATTTGACTGAGAAACGTCGTTTAGTCTGAGAACCAGGACCTCCCGTATGGACATATGGCAGCAAAGAGGGACTTCCTCCATTTTGGGCTGCAACAGAGAATACCCATTCCATATAAATACAAATTAACTGTCAAAACAACATAAACTAAAACATAACCTACAAACCCTAACACGTCAAAAACTCACGCTATGTGAAGTAGCACTAAGGTGAATACTATGAACCGGTGGAAAACAAAGTGCAGCGGACATAATTCCTGCAACGACGACCATTAAAGCTCCTGGACCTTTCATTGTGAATCAAATCAAATGTGAAGTTGAGAAGAAGAATTCCCTCGGCCCGGAATGGAAAACTGATTGTACATTAAAAAACAAAAGTGATAGAATCGAGGGCTGACCTGCACAACGAACCCCTTCGATAATGGAAACCCCAACAGGGGAGTAAAGGAAGTGTGCGAGGCTATGCCATGCTTCGTTCGAGTAAGTGAGCTACCTAAGAACAGACCTGAGCGATCCATGTCAGCGGGTATCAACATGCCAAACAGTCAGCCGGAAAAAACCCTTGAAGCCGCTGCCTATTGAATAGTGACAGTTTAGAGTCGGTTAGGGAGAAAGACACGTAGAAGGATAAGATTTGTCAATTATTAATGGACAAATGGCAGGTTCTAATATGATCTAGACAGAGGAGGGCCAGGGAACCGTCTTTTAAAAGAATACCTTTGGCTTAATTATATATATGATTGACATTATATATATTAATATAAAATTTGGAATAAACTATTATATATGGTTAGTGGGCTTAATAATTGATAACATGTATTTCTTTGGAAGAGGTTGCAAATTCAAATCTAGAATTAATAATTGATAACATGTATTTATTTGAAAGAGGTTGCAAGTTTAAATTCAGAAGAGATAGGATATGTAGATTTTAACAGTATGACAAAATTCAAAATTTATATCATTACAAATCAATTAATCGTATCATTTAAATATATATATATTATATATTATAATTTCTCAAAATTTATTTATATCAATGGACAGTACATCAAGAAAAATCATTGTTTAAGAACCGTGTTGACAAGGTTGATCTGTTAATTCATGTATTAACAGTTATGTCAGTATTAAAAACTACTTTAGATAAAGTTGACAAGAGGCTTGAGATTCTGAAGAATCCAGAAAGAAAAAATGTAAAGCCTGCTTTGGTTGAAACACTAAAGAGAAAGTGTTTCCAGGTTATGACCATAAAAAATGAACCATTTGACACTTAGATGGTTCCATTACAAGGACAACCTTCTACATTGATGAATGACAAAAATAAAATACTCAGCTCCATGCCAGGATAACCAGTTCTGAATATGCACTGTTAAAGTCGTGATGAGGTAGCAGAAGCTATCTTGATGTTGAGGAATTGGGCTACGATCCGCCAGACAAATGATATAACCCTTACAGGAAGAGAAATTGCATATTCAATTTTCAATTGGTTTAGTGGTCTACGGGAGACTGGTGGAACTGGGTCTCAAAGACGAGCAAAATAAAGATTCTTGGTTCACCAAACCCATCCAAGACTTTACTAGATGCCTTGCAACAAGAATTCTATGGCCCTGATGCAATGAAGACTATGATCATCTAGCTTCACTCTTTATGAGTAATCGGTTATGTAATCTGAAATATCACAAGCAATATTTTTGTGATATGCAAACGCTAATTATCAAAAGTGTGAAGATGGATGATGTTGCATACATCAAGCACAGGAGCATTTTTAGATGAAGTAGAACAGTACATGAAAGACAAAGGACTCACTACTATAGGTATGTCTATTGTATAAGCTGACCAACATAGTTTGCAATGTATATAGGAGCATTGCTTAGAGAAAAGGTCAATAGGGATTTTAAAAGGCATGATAAAATGTATATTGTTAGCCTATGTAGAAAAAAGGCAACCATGCCTAATTACGGTTGTGGTGAATATAACAAAGGATATTTGAAGTCCTCTAGTTGTTCAAATCTCAAATATCCCCATAAGTACAATCCAGACCACAAGCCATATTTTCCACAGAAGAAAAATCCCTCTTCCAAAAAGTTTGCAAAAAATCCTTATTTGAAAAGGCATTCCTCTCCAAGGAACTCATCTACTTGCTTTATTTGCAAACAACCAAGCCATTGGGCTAATAAGTGCCCAAAGAAAAAGAAGATACCACAGCTTGCAGCTCTATTTACTAAAGACCTTGACCATGAATGGTGGGATTTATGTGAGTATGAGCTAGGACAGCCATTGGATGGTCAGGTCCATTTCTTACAAGCAGAATTTGAATCTATTGAAGAAGAATCATCTTGTACGTATTCTTCTAGTTCTTCTGAGTCTAATACTGAGCCAAATCTCCCTCCTTATTAGTATCCATATTCTTTCCATATATTTACAAGAGCCAAACCATCCCCTGCTCAAAGACTGGTAGAGATAGAGAATCAACTTGCAGAAATTCTTGTGTCTCAGATTGCCAAAAGAAAATTCCCGAGACAAGAAAGGGATGAGTTTCTAGCTTTAGCCAACAAACCTGTGACAATAAATCCTGAAAGACCTTCTACATCAATAAAAGCCTCGCCTGGATATTAAAATCTCGCTGAATTATACGCCTCACATCCCAACAAGCACCATGATAGACAAGAATTCTGTAAAGATAAAATAGCCATGTTGAATCCGTAGTTGAAAGAGAAGAGGCAGCAACTGAAACAACTAACTCAAGGAGTGCAGGAATTAAAGAGTCCCTTAATTAGCACACAATATGAGTTAGAGGTCAATCTTCAAATGAATATATGAGCAGGTAGTTACAACTTAGAAGAAGCAGAAGAAGATCCTGTGACGATAAGATACAGAAAGAAGAAGGAAATCGTTGAAACTCTAGAAGAAGAAGAGTTAGGATCAGATGATAATAAGAGCTCTCCAGAGACTCAGCCTAAAGAAACTGCAAGTTTATTCATGGTCAGTAGTCTGAAGTACTACAATGAAAAAATGTTCTGTCCACCTGAGTTCCCTACATACAATCTCAAATGCATGTTAGACTTAGGTTGCCAGTTGAATTTGGCAAAAGGAAAAGCTATTCCTATCTTTTATTGGACTCCCACCAGAGAAGGTGAAACTGGCATAAATGGAGAGCAATTCCAACTAGCAGGAGAACGTACAAATTTTACAGTTAAATTTTCTAAAGAAGTTCTTACTCGTCTTAAATTTGTACATCTTAATGAAATGAGTGAGGATTGTATTATAGGTTCTAAATTTTGGCAACGTTTTGGTCTGGTTACCATTGACCCTGCAAAGAATGTGGTGATACTTTACTTAGCAGGATTGAAGATGTAGACTCCTCTGTTTACCATAGCTCAATATAAAGTCAGAAAAGAGGTTTTGCTTCAGGAAGATGTCGATCCCCAAAACTTTTTTAAAACTGAAAGGATTATTGCATGTGTGCCAGACACTCATAAGGATTCCTATCTCAAAAGAATCAATGAAATAATATAAAAAAGATTGTTGTAGAGAAGCCCTAAATGCTTTCTGGACAAAGGAGAAGTATGTAGTTGAGCTTCCTCTACAAAGGTCATGCCTTAGAAATCTTCTACAACACTTACGAGTCCAACAGAAGTCCAATATTGCCAGCAAGAGATCAATGATCTCATTCATAAAGGACTCATTGAACCATCCAAGAGCCCTTAGGATTGTAGAGGATTCTATGTCAATAAACACTCAGAGCAAAAGAGAGGTAAGCCCAAACTGGTCATCAACTACAAGCCTCTCAACAAAGCATTGCAGAATATTAGGTATCCATTGCCTAACAAATTGACAATTTCACAACAAATTAAAGATTGTACTATCTTTAGTAAGTTTGATTTAAAATTAGGGTTTTATCAAATTGCTATTCATCCTAAAGATAGATACAAGAAAGATTTTGTTGTTCCTCATGGCCACTATCAATGGAGGGTGATGCCCTTTAGTTTAAAAAATTCCCCTTCCGAATTTCAAAAACGGATGGAGGGCATTTTTAGAGAGTTTTCTTGGTTAATTGTTTACATTGATGATCTGTTAGTTTGTTCAAATAACCTACAAGAACACCTAAAGCACCTACAGATATTTTATGGACATGGCCTTGTTTTGTCTGAGAAGAAGATGGAGATAGGATTGACAGAAATTGATTTTCTGGGAATGCACATCAAAGGTGGCAAAGGCACGCTCCAGCCACGCACGTTAGGGTCTTTCAATCAATTCCCTGATGAAATCAAGGAAAAAACCCAACTCCAATGGTTCTTTGGTAGCCTCAATTATATACGCCCATTTTATTGAAGAGAAGCAGAAGACATTTATGTCTTACGGCAAAGAATGAAGAAAGAACCACCTACTTGGAACCAAAAGATGACAGAAGTTGTGCAAAACATTAAGAAGGAAGTCCAAAGCCTCCCATCCTTGAGACTTCCCACAAGTAAAGGTTAGTTCATTATGAAATCAATGCATCAAATTCAACATGGGCCGGTGTCCTCATTGAGAAATGATGTTTAGAAGATGGGTTTGAAGAAGTGTGTGCATACACCTAAGGATATTTCAAACTGACCGAATTAAAATACCCATCCAACCATAAAGAGGTATTATCGGTTAAAAGAGCGATCCAATATTTCAGGCTATATTTAAAACCAATGCAATTCATAGTTAGAACAGACCTAAAGATCATGCCAGGTATGTTGAAAGATAACAAGGAGCTTGTTGAAGGTAATACCAAATTACTCAAATGGGTTGCATGGTTAGATGGCTTCGACTTCAATATTATTTTTAAGCCAGGACATTTAAATTGTTTGGTTGATATGCTTGCTAGAGAACAAGCCAGTCCTCTATGTGCCATGTTCTCTAGAGACCCCTTTGCTTGAAGTAGCAAAAGTAAAGAAAAAGTGACCAGAATACAAGAAATCACAGAAGCAGTCCAGAGAGTGCATGAAAAAAGAAAACAAAGGCAAGAGCTATGTTTGTCAGCAGAAACAAACCATGATRGAAAGATCCAAATTAATCAAACTAATGTCAAGAGAAATAGTGGATCAATACATGTCGGCCACCCTAATCCAGGAAATCCAGAGTTCTCCATTAAAAGTTCAAATTTTAGAGAAATGGAGAGACCTGAATTTTTTGGGTTAACCCGTGCTCAAGAAAATCTATCCCATTGGAAGTATGGATGTTGGATTGATTTTGATGAAAATAACCTTTGCTATTGTGACATAGGGTCAAGTAATTTATCTTGAGATAGTTACTATCTTATTTTACAATTGGTCAAAGAAAAGGGAGAAGTAATTATTTGTGCTAATCCTGTAAATCTAATTCGCCATGAATGAACAGGGTGGACTGAAGTATTCCTTGAAAAATTTTGGCCACAAAAAGATTGGGATCAAAGGAGGTCAAATTTTATATTACATCTTCAAGTTGATCTCACTGTTGCTGCTAGAGAATCATTATGGTTCAAATTCAAGTTAAAGTCCATCGACATCCATATCTCCAAATTAGAGCCGTTCGAATTCATTACTTATCAGAAGAGTGTTAAAAATCATCGATGAAAAATCCTTGGTATTCTAAATCAGGAAGCTGAATTAAACCTTCAAGTTTGTTCAACTTTTCAGAGTGAATTCTGTTGCATTCCTCACTAGCAAATGAAAGGTTATAATGTAGCTCAGTGCTTTTGTGATTACTTACACACTTTTCCCGAGTTCAACGAAGGTGAATATCCCATCACTGACAGTGATGATGAAATACCACAGGGATGTACATGCGAAGAACCCACTTGTATATGCCCACTTGTATATGCTTTAATGATGATTGAAGCATGGTGGGCCTTGTTAAGCTTTTCTGGACAATATTGTTTTCTGATATATCTTCTGTAATCTACCATACAAATATTTGTATGATATTTGGTTCCGACGTTATCTTTTCTGACGAATCTCAGCACTTTTAGTACTTTGCAATAGCAATATTTGGCTCATCGCTATAGTACCCTATCCTTTCTTTCCATTCAAATACTCTGGCCTTCGACAATAAAACCTTGACCTACAATGTATAAGTCCTCACCATTACCAATGAACTAAAGACTCATTGACATTGCTTACTCTTCTTAAAATAAAATAAAAAATGGACCAATATTTAATTAAGTTAATCATCTAAAGCAAAGTAGACATTGGTTACTATTCTTGAAATAAAAAAATTGACCAATATTTAATTAATTTAATTAAGTTAATCATTTAAGGCAAAGTATTATACCTAGATATATAGTTTATGTTTCAACACTTATTATACCTATCGATAGGCATGGTATATAGCTTTGAGTTAGGTTTGACTTTCTATTAGTTCATGGTTGACCATAAAATATACACCTTTTTATCCAAAGTTTTAAAAAATAATTATTTATTTTAAATTTTAAATCTCATTTATCTGGTATCTTATTGACCAAAAACTTTGAAGTCTTATTGTTGCCTTCACTTCCCCCAATGTTCATTGTAATAAATATATATATATATATTTTTATGTATACTGTTAAAAGTTAAGAGCTCATCTTACAAAATTCGTACTAAAAAATTCAGCCTCTTATCTTATAGCTATCAAACTTCAAACTACGGGCTAAGGCCAAGGCCATGTGTACTGATTAAAAAATGTACTGGATGGAAATTATTAATGGAACGAGAAGATTTATTTTTTTAATTTTTGTAACTAAGTAGTAGCATTAAATGATGACAAGAACCGACAGATGCTCACCGACCTTTCCATATAATGGACAATGTTGATGTCATTAAATAATTATTTTACTAGCAATCTTAACACCCATATTTTATCCTTTCCACTTAATTAAAATCATTAATAATGTCCTTGGAATTCTTTTGAATCTCCTTACAAAAATATATCAATATGAGAACATTTCATAACAATACACAAAATCACCTTTAATATTGCTTACATTATTTTAAGTAGCTAGAAAATAATCATTTTTAAACATTTAAACAAACTATTGCTTAAATTAACTCTTTAGACTATTAAACTTTTATATTTGTATATATAAATTAATAATTGTTTTTTTATAAAAAAAAATACACTTACTTTAATATAAAATTATATAAATCAATAAAACAATACTTTTAAGAATTTAAAATAAATATTTAATATTGAAATTAGATAGTCTCCGAGGTGTAGGATACTTGGTGACGAAGTGTGTTGTTAAGCCACTCCGTGTTGAAAAGTCACCGGTTCGAAACCTGCAGAGACAAAAATCCAACCATGTTAAGGGTTGATGTGACTCAGGCCGGGTGCGATTCCTGGATGATTTTGTATCAAAAGTAACATGTTTTCATTGTAAATTTCGATGGTACAAAATTAATTATATAAAAACGCATGACCCACTTAAACGCTCCATCTCAACCATCTTGATATTCCTATAAATAGATTTGTATTCATTTAACCTTATGCTAACTTTATGCGTTTAGTCTAATAATAATAATAGAGTACATTATTATATTAGTAGAGTACATTATTATATTATACTTGCATCGCCATGTATATAGCGATGGTTCATCCTTTACTGTGTATTACTTTAACCTTTCACCAAAAATTTGCGAACAATTTCTACATTATAAATAGATTTTGCATTATTTTTTTAATTATCTAAAATTATTTAACTAATCTTTTATTCGCTATTGAATTCAACCTCTTATTGCAAGGTTGGCGGCGGATGTCTCGATTTCAATGCCATTTTCGTTACGTGAATGACATTAATTAGAGAGTAATTTCCCAGTTAACTCCGTGAGGGCCAGCCCTCTTCGTCTTACACTGTTCCAACAGGTAATGGAACTTCATGGACTCGCCCATTCCTTCTCCGGCTTAAAACAAAAGGCGTTTTCACATCAAGATGTCTTTTACTTCCAGGTGTAATAAAATCTAAATTAAAATTGAAATAATACAAACTTATTACATGATAAATTGGAATAAAATCTAAAATTTAGAATTTAATATAGAACAATAGATTTTTTAATATAATAAAAAAATTGAAATTTAATTCTTTATTACTCTAAAGAATAATTATCAACTCCAATTAAACTATTTAAATCTTTCAACTATCAATTCTAATTAAACTATTTAAATTTAGCATTAACTATTCAACCTAAAATTTATTGTCCCCGTTGTATTGATAATATTCAACATTAAAGATATACCTGGCATTGATGATATTCAACAATAAAAATACATCTTGTATGTCTCAAATTCCATTATTTGATGTTGTAGGTTAAATATTCTAGAAATGAAGATTTTTTACGGGAATATTTGCCCGAAAATCTCGAGAAATTATTGGATTCCTAGATTTAAGTGATTATTTATGTAAAATCCAAGTGTCTTAGAAGTTTTTCAACATGCCGAATCCATTTCTGCATTCAAAAATAAATTCTGAAGAACAAAAAATAGTGATTCGTAGCCAAATTCTGACAAAACAAAACCATTTCGTAGATTAGCTACAACTCCTTATTTTATACCTTGCAACCGTTTGACACTAACAATGAATTTATTTATTATAAAGCTTGGATAGAGATTAATGTTTACCATAAACTGGACATTCTAACAATTTTTTATATTTTAGAATAATTATTTTTATTAAACAGATATATTGTTAATTTAAAAAAAATAAAAATAAAGATATTCCAATTTTAGAATAAAATTAGATAAGCTTAACAAATAAGAAATGATCTTGATCATTGTTCATGGGAGGATGTCAAATATCACTTTGAAAGTTAAATGTTGAATTAAATGAAAAAACAGAAATGAGAGGACTATGGAAGAAAACTCTTAGCATCAAGGGGCAATCAACCACACATGTAAGTACAAGATATAGTTCGAGTACATAATATTAATTTTTTCATTAATTGTAAACCTAGATCTAAGTGAAGTTTACAATGAGACATAAAATTTTAAAACCAATAATGATTTTTTATTATATCATATGTTTTATTTCTAATCATAATTTTTCATTATATCAAAAAAAATTTAATTCTTATGTTAAACATTTTTTGTTTTTTTTTTAAGTAAAAAGTAGGTCCTGTTAGATTAAGGCTTCACAAAAAAGGAGCATACATGACACATAGTTGCTAGGTGTCCTGCCTGTGTAGGAAACCAGGGCACCTGGCTATCCCACTGTAACATGTCCAAAAAATATAGAGAGCATAGCACCACCCTGGCCGTAGGAAACCAGGGGGTATATTCATGTTTAACAGTAATTTAATAATGCAGATTCTAAGGCTATCCAGGCTAGCACCTAGTGGACTACAGTCCTGGTAAATTACGACCGCAGACATAGAGAAAAGCATTCAAACAATAAAACCTGTTACCCGGCGCTCCCATTAGCATCCTTCGTTTCTTCCTCACTAACTGGAATTGCAAACGTTTGTGCACAGGTTGGACATTGGCGTTTGGGCATGACGTTGGAGTAGGCCGCATAAAGCATATCCAGGCGTTGGCTTACGCAGACCGCTCGGAAAATCTGATCGTCAACCATACTTCGGACTTCAAAAATGAGCTGCAACTGCTCCAGGAGCAAGAGAGGTGGCAAGGGCAGCCTTAGCAGCTTGTCATCTCTTCCCAGTCGTCCTGCGTCCTTGACTTCTCCGGTGTCCATCTGTGGCTCCTCCTCGATGATGCATGTCGCTGCGCAAGGGTCTGAGGAGTCCTTGGTGCAGGGGTCGGAGGAGTCTTTGTCGTGGGGTGTTGTCTCTGAGCTGGTAAAGCAAGTGGGGGGGTCCCAATTATCGGGGACTGTAAACATTTTCTTTTCTAAAAAATCCAGTGGGAGCTCAATGCTCAAGTCTTCTTCCACAATTGTACCGGGAGGTGAGCCTGCGGCCATAGTCGCCTGTCATCGTCTCTGCCTGGCTAAAGTCATCGCATGTTTGAAGTCTCGGTGTTGTTTCCTTCTGGATGCGGCTGCATACCAGCTAGCCCCCCTACGGGGCCTCCCTCTCAATCTTGGCATAGCTAGAGCGAAGGTCAATGCTAAGTCGTCGAGAGCTCGATAGCAGCTTCGCTGCTCGGGAAGCTGCCAGAACACAATAGAACTCCCGAGAAGGATGGTGGGTAGATAAGCCGCGATTAACGCCATTAAATCCATGAGCTTAATGCTTTGGCTGGCCGGAATGAAAGCACTCGTGCAGAGGTGCATCGGAGGACGGAGGCGGTGGGAACTAATACGCATCATAACTCGCGAAGTGTGTGGTGAGGGCCTATATTAATGGCCTCCCACACCCCCTCTCCACGTCCCTCACCACGTCCCTCATTCTCGGCGCATGTCACCCCATCCGGGGTATTCTTATGTTAAACATTATATTTTAGCTAAAATTTTAAATTCAAAACAAAATTAATGAAAAGTCAAATAAAAACTCAATATTATACTCTCTAATAAGTATAATAATAAGTTACTTGGCTACTTTCATTTAAAAAATTTAAACCCAAATTTAAAAGAGTAAGGTTAATTTATACCCAAATTTAAAAGTTTCTCTATGAATATAATTATACATAAAACTATAGAGTAAATTAATTCTCATACTCAACATTTAAGAAAATAATTTTTTGGTGTAGTGGAATTAGACCATAAACTATAGAGTAAGTTAATTTTGCTATTTAAACTTAAACGGGACACACTTTGTACAGTTTCACTATATTAATTTGATTCATTATTTGCTAACCATAATGTACTTTGCCAAATTGCATTCTAAAATGTATATACAAAATCCAAAATTTCATATTGTTGTCATTGATTTAATATATATATTGGTATATGAGAGACATGAGGTGGCTACAAGTCTTCTAATGGTTTAGGGCATTATGGAAATGGTGGTTTTGTGCACAAAGCCCTATCCTTTTGGCATGTAGAGACCCAATGAAACGATGTCACATTGGAAAAGGGCAATTAACTTGGACAATGAGTTATGGATTTGTTGCCAACAAGTCCCTTATACCAAGTAGGTGGCTATGACTAAACATTTGAGTGCATAGAGGCAGGTATATGTTGTCATGCAACCTTGTTTTAATGAAGTGAGGACTCTATTCATTTTGAATGTGTGCTTTGCATATCGATAATACATCCTTATGATTTTGATATTGGTGAAGTATGGAATTCAAACTTTGTGTTTATTAAACATTGATTTGTATTCACAATTATTCTAATCTTAATTTATGATATTTTAATAATAGTTTCAATGAGATGGGACACTTTATCATTCTCTAATCCAACATAAAAGAAAACCCTAAATTTACATCTACACACCTTTAAAGACATGGTGGGCCCTCTATACATGAGTATTAACTTAACTCATTATCAATGTCATGATGACCTCTAATAATGTTAGGTTTGACTTTATTTTAATTTAACTCATTTTCAATGTCATGATGCCTTTAATAATGTTAGGTTTGACTTTATCCTATATTTATAATTTTTTTAATTTTTTCCAATAACAATTAAAATGATAAAACTTAATTAGGGATATGTTTCATACTTAAGAATTGTTTGAGCAGCCCCTATATGGGAGTTATGCTTAAATGCATTCACTTTTGAGAATTTCCCTGTATTAGGTTCAAGTCTTTAATTGTAACTAGAAAACATGTATTAGTGTTTTGGCTTTATTTTTTTTGTTATTACATCAAATACATTTCAAATTTTTATACTATAGGACCAATACTAGTAATCTTTATGAGAAATTGAGCTTTCAATTATATATATATAATAGCTCACATAAGAACAATATTCGATGTTCTTGATAAGAGGTTGAAATTTTGTTTGGACTTTTTCATAAGTATAAAGTTTTTTCTAGCATTATTGTTTTCATGTTGTTGACTAACCTTTAATCCAATGGATGATCTAGATTTAGTAGATTATGAGGAGGAGTCCCCAAGCAAGGGCCATGTATTTATGTCACATTGATAAGTCATAGAGATATGGAGACATAACTCAAATATAATAGGAGACATTCATTCTGACATAATGTATCAATTTCCTGACAAAGTCCTACCATAAGGTGAGCATGTAGGCAAAAAGGAAACCCAAGAAGGGGTCGGATCTTTAAGGTTTTTAGGTGATAATTTGTGTGAAGAGCATGATGGTAAGGCTCCTCACATTTGCGATGACTCAACTCCTTTGCATTCTCTAGAAAAGGCTCCCCCACCTTGTGTAGATGTTGTTAGTTTCTTAGGGAGAGGTGTCAGTGGTGTGTCATGAGGTATCATTGCTAATACTAGCCTCTAAACTAGGAAGGAGACAATCATAAGGATGCAGAGCTAAGATAAGAGTTGGAAGGTAAATCAAGGCTCAAATTCACTAAAGAAAAAGGGAGAGGTGAGATGGTGAATTCACAGCTGAGTAGAAAGAATCAAAGTCATAAGTGTAAAAGACTCAAGCTTGAAAAGGTGAGAATGGTGATTGGTTTGGATGTGGGTGTGGCCAAGGTCGAAGGTTTAATGGAGAAGGCTTTAGTCAGACACTCTATGGGGAAATTTATGAAAGGTGAAACTCTGTTATTTTGGATTGATGAGGTAGACTAGAGACTTGTACTAGGTTATTTTCCTAGTTTACGTGTCTTAGTTAGGGGATGGATTAGTTTTATGGTCAGAAAACTAGAGGACACAGAGTTACTTCTTAAGAGAGATTAGTTATGGGGGTGTTCCAGGTTGGTGTTGAAAAAATGGACGCCATGATTCAACCCCTTAAAGGAGCCATTGTATATGCAACAAATTTGGGTCCTCCTTCCTGGGCTACCTATGGAGTTTTTTATCACAAAAATTCTAGAAGGAATAGGCAATGCCCTTAGATGTTTTGTTGTGCTGGAGGAAAAAATCATGGATAAAGAAGACATGAGAATAGTAAACTTCTGGTGGAGTTCGACCTTAGAGAAGGATTGCCTATGGAAATATATATTGATTGGGGGTCTTAGACCTTCTCCCAGAAGATGGATTTTTAGATGGTTTCAATTAAATGTTGTGGTTGTCATGAAATTGGACATTTATGGGAGGACTGTAAGAAACCTAAAAGGATTGTGGAAAGTAGACAAAAAGTTTGGGTTAGGAATCATTCTTCTACAATGTCTTTGAAGGCTAACAAATAAAAGGGAGAAGAGAATGGTCTTGTTCTAGTTTTGTTCCCAACCATGGATGGTGACAAGTCACAAGCATAAGATCTAGTCATCCCTAAAGGATTTGAAGTTTATTTTAGTAAGCAACCTCAAGATCCACCAGTTCAAGATATGTTATTCAATGACTCTCCCCTATGTTTTTATACATTTAAAAAATAATTTCTTTTTATTGTTGGGTTTTTTATCTTTTTTCTCTAAGAGTGAGTAGGTCTTAAGGAATAGAGACTATAGGGTTTCTTCAGGCAACCCTATGTCTTGAATCTACAAAATTCAAAGAACTTTAACAATTTCAATTGTCCTCTTTCTAATGACCAAGACCTAGCTACCCAAAAGTTGGGGTCTCAATATGAGCTAGGTGGTGATGGGAAAGCTTCCATGCATTTTTTAATTGATTTAGAAGTTGTGGAAGATACTCAATCCATTGTCATTTCCTAGGAAAATTCGACTAAACCCCCAGAACATATCATCAAGTCTACTTATCTCCTAAGATCGAAAAAAGAGACCATGGAAGATGTTGGGGCTATGGAAGGGGGGTAAGTCTTTGTTAGGATATTTAGACACTTAGGAGTTAGTTAAGATCAACTTGGTCTATGTGTTGTTAGGTAAAAGTGTGGTTCTTTAGTATGCATTTGTAGTTAGGAAATCCGACGGTCACGATATGTTCCCGACATAGAGTGATCTGACGGTTCATATTCTTATCAATCTTAAAGACTACATTGATCTGTGGCTTAACACATGATTGGTCCATGATCTCTATTTAAAGAGCATGGGAGGTCATTTGTCGATGATTGATTGTGAGAAACTCTCTTGTAAAATCTCTCTTTAAACTTTTATTTTGCATTAATAAATTGCTCCAAGTGGCCACATTGGTTGGGGTCATGGATGTTTCCCCGTAGGGGTTTCACCACGCCAAAATATCAGTTTGTTAATCTTTGATCTAGTTTTGAGTGGTTACTGAAGGTGTTCTCCTTCTATTGGAATACATGTGTTGTTTGTTGTATCGTTTTTGTCACTTGAATGAGCAAAAGAGGGACACCTACAAGTCCAGTTGGGTCAGTTGAACATGACAGAATGTTAGTGCAAGAGTTAGACACATCAAGCACAAGAAAGAAATAAACAACTAAGCCAATAACAACTAAATAAATGAAACTGCAATGCATAAGTGTTGTAGGTGAATCCCCCTGCGGACAAGTGGATTTCCTCTTGGTCTCTAGACTCCTAAGACCAAGACAGAAAAGTGCTTAACATGGACATTGACTTCCTTTTAGATCCTATCAAGCTAATGAATGAAAGAGAAGGAGAAAGATATGTACCTTATTAGCGATGTTTGTCCTTGCAAAATCCTGGCTGAGCTTTGATCCTGAGCTCCCTGATAGATCCTGTAAGACAAACAAAGATACAATGGAATTCTTACTCTATTGATATTAGCTCAATCATAAGTCCATCTACTGCAAACAAACTCATATAGAACAAGCACAAGTTTGAAAGAAACAAGCCAAGCATTGATTATTTAATGAGAACAAGTAAAAGTACTTACAATCCTTTGAATGAAGGTGCAACAGCCTCTTCCAGTTCTCCTTATCCAACCCCTTTACTCAAATAATCTCCACTGATTGCTTTGATGACATCTCACTCATGAGATCATAAGTTTGATGTAATTCTCAATCTCCATTGTCAATACCTTCTTATGAGATCATAAGTTAGGTATAATTCTCAATCTTCATTGTCAATACCTTCTTATGAGATCATAAGTTAGGTATAATTCTCAATCTTCCTTGTGCCTTTCACCATGAGAAGGACTCCTTATATAACCTTGGAGAGGTTCAACCACTTGAGATATCTTTGAGATAAGTTGAGGATTCCTCTCTTTCAGTTGAGGATCTCCTCTAAGATCATGCCTTGACCATCTATTTGAATCCAACTACCTTCAGGAATTGAGGGATTCTTCCCTTATTTGCCTCAACAAACCCAAAAATTTCTCAGAAAAGGGTAGAACTCCCCTAAAATGGTGCACAGGTTTCTCAAACACTCACCCAAAGAGGCTCAGGGAGCGCCAACACTCCCTGACAGTGGGCAGTGGAGCGCTCCTCTCCAAAATTCATTTTTTGAGTGGTTTTTCCAATGGAAAAAGGCTTGTACTTTCTGTCAATTGATTTCTCTTCTTCCAAACTAGCCTTTGAGGTGTCTTAAGTGTCTTTGTGATGTTGTTAGAGGCACAAGATAGATACGATGGCAGTATGATGTTTGTGACACTTGCAACACTTATAGTCAAGATGCGACACTTGCAGACAAGATGCGACACTTACAACACTCGTAATGACGACACTTGCAACACTATTGAAGTGATTAATTTTGAGGTGTAACAGATTTCCCCCCAAAGTACAAAGTTAGAAGACGATGGTGACTGAAGTACTTTGTATACTTTTTCGAGCAAGGGTATGGACAAATTGGAAAAAAGTTGCACGCAACCATCAAACAAATATTATGACATGTTTCAAACCCAAGGCAGGCATACCTATGCTTGAGTGATAAATACTTTTTAGGTATGGCCGCCATAAAATACACTGCGGATCCATAATTATATTGACAAAAGGTATAGCCACTGAAGATACAATGTGGATCTATACTCCTCTGACCTAAACTAATCGTAGCCATGAAGAATACACATTGGATCTACGAGATGACAAGACATAGCCACGACCAATACAAAGTGGATCTATGAAACAGTATAGTTCAAAAGAACTCTTTCGCAACCTGGGCAAAGTATGCATAAAAGTGATAACTCAACCCAGGGTCTTCTTACTGATCCTAATGTAGTACGAATCTAACCATGTGAATAGATGTCCTGATGTCAAACATGGAAGAAACCACTTGATTACCGGTCAATGATGAAAACCGTTAACAAGCGCGAGGGAGATCACCATTGATGTCAATGATTCCCAAGGTACTCTAGTACATTCCAACGAATGTGAATAGATGAGTTGAAGTCGAACATCCGTGGAATCATCCGATCAGAGGTCAATGATGTAAACCCACTGTCGGACATTAGGAGGCCTGCCATTGAGGCATGCAGGTCCCAAGGTACTAATTGGTTTCTAAGTATGAGTCCCTAGATAATGTGTTGAAGTCGACAGGAATAGACTCGTCAAAGGAGGGCCTTGATGTATCCCCCATCAATGACACGAAACTGACACAAAGATGTAATTGGTAGATCAAATGAACATGGACTGACACGGGTATTGAAATAGGATATTTGTGATGGATGACTCTCGAGGCAGATACTTCCCTTGAACACTGAGGCACAATAGCAGAAACGTGACATGGACCAAAACTTTATGATGCAGTGGATGTTGTGGCTTTCGTTAGGTGACCCAAAGGAGTAAAAGAAACTCAGAGGATTGGCTCAGTGTAGAGGTTCAGCGAATTAAAATGCATTCAAAGACAAAGTGTTGTGTTCAAGGGCGACCGTAAGAGTTACTGGTAGTGTTCTCAAAAACTGCTTGGCTTGCTTCTTTCAATTTTTCCCCCATCCAGATAGACGAGTACCTCTTTTTAATTTAACGAGCTCGAGGAGGGTAACACATACTCGATATGACTCAACTTCGGTAAGTCCCTCTTCCTTTGTTTAACGAACTGGAAGAAGTAAGGGTTCGGTCCCATATGGGTCCTTCAATGTATGATCATTTAATGAGTCCAAAGAAGGTAAACTCAATGGTTTTTCATATTTAGAGACTCTGAAAACAACTTAAAGACGACTCCAATGTTGTCCTTTTTCATAAAATTAGTCTTACGAGGCCGAAAAAGAGATAAATTATCACTCGAAAGACGCCCTTTCAAACCTTTTAACAAATGGGAAAGGAAGCAAGCACTCGGCAATCTTTTCATGTTTAGAGAGTCTGAAAAGAGCTCAAAGACAACTCCAAGGGGTTCCTTTTTCGTATATCCATGCGAGTCCAAAAAAGTGATAAAAGTCTACTCAGTTATATTCTCATGTTTTTTCGAGCACGAGAAAGAACAAAGACTAAGCTCAGTATGTCCCCAGCTTGAAAGCTAGTGGCTTAACTTCAAAATGATCATCAAAGGTTGGAGACATGCCCTCCAAGATTCAATTCATTCACCAACTTTGAGGATGTCACCAATTCCTCTACTAGAGGGAGAAAGAGGATAAGAGTGGATGAAATGAAGGTTCAAGAGAGATGACTGTTTCATTTTTTAACGAGCTTGACACAAAAAAAGAACTATGCTCAGGGCTCTGGGTTCAATCCCCAGATTGTTGTTTCATTTTTTAACGAGCTTGCTATAGAGAGGAAAACTATGCTCAAAGCTTTTGTTTTATTTTTTAACGATCTTTCCACAGAGAAGAGAGAACCATGCTCGTGACCTCTGTTTCATTTTTTAACAAGCCTGCCATAGAGAAGAGAAAACTATGCTCGAAACTCTTCTTGATCATGGCTTCCAAGAGAATAACACTATGGAAGAACACCATGTCAAGGGACAAAACTCGGTCATGGCTTCCAAGAGATCTTCACTGGATGGAAGAAAATTACTCTGGAAGGAACACATGTTGGGGGCCGCGATAGGGTTAAGGAGATCAGGCTCCAATAGCCCTACCGAAGAGATCACCATGTCAACTACCGGATTCAAATTGTCGAAAGTTGAAGTCATGGGAGACAATGGAAAATCGACAGCAGGATGGAAGATAGAGTGTATATATGCCTGAATTTCTTCATGAGGGGGAAGAAAAGAGGATCGATGATGGTTATCATCCCGAGGTAGCTCGTCAATGCTCAGCATTTCCTTAATAGATTCATCAGAAGGAAAAACTAGGGAAATGTAGTCGATTGCAGACGACAAGGAACTTAACCGTGATGGCATCGAGTAACTGTCGGGTACCAATAGATGTTGGTCATCCAACGAGGGAGAAGCGGATTGGATAGAAACGTATGATGTTTCAGCTAGACCAAGTGGCATGGTGTCACCTAGTGCATCGAATTCCAATGGACTAGGTACAATCCAAGGGTCAGATGATTTCAAAGATTGATAAGCCACGGTCGAAATCATATCGATGGTGGCAATATGATGTGTAGTCGGTGGAAGTGGTATAGGGAAGGTACCCATGAGGCTAGAATATTTCAGTAAGCCAACACCAATGCTTTCATATGTGATCTTGTGGTCTCCCAAGAAAGGAATATTGTTGGTAGCGGGAGCGTGAGCATCGGTTGTGCAGAAATCCAACTGATCAACAGTGACAATTTTTCCCTGATGAGGAAATTGTACACATCGAAAGACCAACAAGGCAATGACAGTCATAGCATAAAACCAACTTCTTACAAGTAACAAGTTGTAAGCGAGGGGAGCATCGACTACCTTGACATCAACAGTGACAATTTTGCCACCTAATTGGATGGGTAGGGACTGTAAAATCCCATGGGGATGAAAACCTCGCCCATCGAAAGTGCGTAACATCATTGGGGATTGTTAAGTGCAGATGATTTAAAACCTTTCCAACATGATAAAGACATGACACAAGTTGAGGCTCCCTCATCCAGAATAGTTCGATGGATTTGTTGATTGTGAACAACAACATCAATTTGGAAAGCAAGTTGGTGGGAGAGTCAAGACGCATAATTTTCCAGGTTAAACATGATATGTTTGGACGACTCGTGATCAACAGAGCCAATAGCATCCAAGAGCATTCTACGTTGATTGGGGCAGTGTTGTAGAACTTCTAACGCAGACATAGCACATGGTGCTTGAGCCAAATCTTCAACAATGTTGTAGTTTTTGGCAGCACGTGAACTAGGATTAAAGGTAGCTTTGTGGATAATGCTCTTAGGAGGGCATAAGATAGAGTTGAATGTAGGTTTCTTCATCTGAAGTGGTCTAGACGGAGGATTAACCGATGGACGACTAACGAAGGACGATGATGGATCCGGTAAAGTACCAGTATTGTTAGTGTCTTTTCCTTTGTCAGGGTTACCTGGTGTGTCGTATGTCTTAGAGAGAGTGTTCAAATTAATCCCATTAAACATATAAATATGTGCACTCGTTGAGGCCTCATCATCAGGATGGCTAGAACCGCCCCCTATGTGGTTCCAATTGATGATGTCAATCAGAGTTTATTTAATGTCAACCTGGGAAGGTAAACTTAGAAGTGCTACCTAAAATATATAGATCTAGAAAGATTCCTAATATGTCTGAGATCTTAAAGTTCCCTGACAAGAACATATTCATCAAAATCTCTTTCAACAACTAATCAAACCTAGATCTAACAATTGTCAAGATCCTAAGGTTCTCTTACAAGAACACCTAAATTTTAGGATCTCCTCCAATATTAGAACATTTAACAAAACTTGAAAGATGAAATGAAACAAACCTAAATCTAATAATTGTCTGAGATCTTATGGTTCTCTTACAAAAACACTTTCAAATAAGATCCTTCCAGTATTAGAACATTTAACAAAACTTAAA
>JZKD02S1595363.1:452727-465781 GCA_000966675.3 Picea glauca
AATGTAATGATGTGGAGGTGATATGAAGGTGATATGAAGGTGAAATGGAAGTAATTGTGAAGGTTTTAGTGAATTAATGGAGTGAGAATAGGGACTATTTTGAAACCCTACACCCCTAGGAGAGGAGGTTTGAGCAACCATGGATTGTTGTTGTGGAAAAGGTTGAGTAAGCACAGCGGGTTGTGAATTTCCCTGGAAAAGTTTGGACACTTCATTGCGATGTGGACAGTCTCGAGTGTAGTGATCGTCACCACAAATGATACACGTGAATTTCAGTTTCTGTTGTGGCTACTTTTCAGTAGCAGGTGTTTGAGCTTGATTTTTTGGTTGTTCATTGTTATTAGTATTTTTTGATTTATTTTTTATCTTCTTCTTACCTCTAGATTGTTGTGAAGGGGCAGATTGAACTTCATTCACCTCATAGATCTAAGTTTGGGGGGAGGTAGAGGAGAGTGTGGTCGATTGGGAAGTAGATTGAGTTTTGACGGAACCGATAACGCTATCCGCATGAGATGAGGATGACGTCTTGGATGGATCGGTATTAGCTCGAGCAGCATTCAGAAGCAAATCATACAAAGTACCAGATGTGAATAAACCAAATCTAAGTACTGAGCCCGAGAAATGGTTTCTTCTTTGGTGACCGCGCCACCCATAGCGACATCGCGAGAGATCGGGGGTAAAAGTGATTTAGTAAACCATTCTGCCAATAATATGTCAGGAATGATTACCTTGATCATCCTTCGTCATCGTCTCCACTCATGAATATGGTCAGAGATATGCACAGAGTCAGTTTGACAAAGGGAGGTCAAGAGTTCAATACCCATCTCATAGTGAATAGGTAGTTGAAAGTGTGTGAGGAAAGACATGGCAAGGGAATTGAAATCATGAAAAGAAGCACGTGGTAGTTCAATATACCACTTTGTTGCTGAGCCCGTAAGTGTTCATTGGAAAAGACGCAAATGTATAGAATCATCCATGAGGGAGTTTGATGAACACCACAAATGGAAAGTCATCACATGGTTATTTGGATATTCTCCAGATTTTCCATCAAATTTTGGAATATCAGAAGGAATTTTAGTTGGAATAACTGGCCAAACCGGTGAATGAAAAATAGGATCATTAATTAACCGAGACAAGTCTGGGCGATCCAGAGTCGCAAGGAAAGGTAGTTAGTAGTTAATCTGCGGATGATACTGGTGTGGCATAGGAACACCAGTAGGACCATAAACTGGGTTAGGTGGATAGTTGTAACCAGGTGGTGTTTGGGATGCCGCCCAGATAAGGTTGTCCATAAGACAGTTCGGAAAGAACAGGATTTGATACTCCTCCTTGTGGGTTATGATATAAGTTCCCCCCAACATGGGGTTGGGTAAATGTGCCTCTGAAAGATACTCCCCAAGGTTGGGAAGGGTTTCCAACAAACAAAGGTTTCCCCCCTGCCAGCGGTGGATTAACGACCGAGGTATGACTGGCAAAGGGAGGTTGCCTTCCAGGAGGATCATGAAAAGAGGGTTGTCCCCTGGGAGGGGTAGGCCCGCCATATAATGGTGGTCCTCGAGGAAGGATAGGTCCACTAGATGGTGGTTTCCCTCTAGTCGGTTGTATTTGGCTGGCAAGGGTCTGCATTCTTTGGTGCAAAGATGTCTCAGCAAGATCGTGCAGAACATGTGGAGCTGTAAAGTAAAAGTTTGTAAAAGCAGGGGTAGGGGTCAAAGTGCCTTGGGAATGAGTAGAGGTGATGAGTCCAGCATTAGGATAGACTTGTGTTGATGCAACAGTAGGGTTAATGACCTTATCAATGGGGTGATTCATAGTTTGACTGGATGGTCTTGTTTCACCAGGAGGGTCATGAGGATGAAAGGGTTGTCGAATAGATTCAAAATTCTCATAAAGATCGTGTCCCGATGAAGTCCTCCATACAGAATGAGGAGGTGTGGGATTTGTATCTACTGTAGTGGTAGGACGAACAAGAGTCCTATACTCATCACCAAAGGTTGGTTCTGTGGATCTCATATATGTTTCGGTAAAATCTCTCTCCGATAATTGTGGGACCTCTTCATCTATGACGTTCCCAAGGGAGTCTAAACGAAGTCAAAGTGGTTCGAGAGGGGTTACTGACACATATGTAGTGCGAGGAGTGGGATTCTCAACCGTAAACAAAGCGCCTTCTGAATTGTCTAACGGAGGAGCAACAACACTCCCAACGTCAGATTGATTTTCTACCTCTCCACGGTAGTTGTCTTGTGGAGGGTTAGGAGGTAAGGGTTGGTAACCTTCTGGAGGCATCCCTTGCATCCGACGTGATCGGCGAAGACCTTTATCATCTACAGCCTTAATTTTGGAGAATAACAATACATGCTGAAAATCTAGGGCCAACTAACAAAAAGAAACAACATACGCTAAAAAATCTAGGAATCAAAACCAAGAAAACAAGACTTCTCTCGATGATCGTACTAGTTGGTGATGAAATCCAACATCACGTGATCAAGTCAAGAAGGGGCTAGGATATGGTGTAACAATTACAATGGCGACCCGCTTAACGGACTTTCACCTTGGTGCAAGCTTCCACGCAGTAATTGTGGATTTACCCTCCAAGGAGCCCGAGTGAGTTTGACCAATGTTTATCCCGGGTATAGTGAGACTTCCCTTCACTATCACCTCGTGTAATTATCTAAGGATTATGGCAACTACGGACACCAACTCGTAGTCAACCTCTGGGTGGGTACAGTCGACAATCTGATTTGAACGTATGGGCAGGATAACAAGTCTGAAATCAACTCAAGAGGCTCGCACACATAATAGTGGGTATACCTTCAAGTGACCCCCAATGTATGATCCGAACACTACAAACAGTTGAACCACGGAGGGATAATCTTTGTAACTCACCCGAATGCGACCTCATGTGTAACCCCTGTGTGAGAGAGGGGTCCCAGAAAGCCTATACGACAATTGGATTTGACTCTCCCTATCTCAGGATGCTAATGTTCATTTTGAAAAAAATGGAGAGTTGTACTCACAACCTAATCCAAAGTGCTAATCCTAGTCTAATGTTGGTGGAAGATCCTAAAAATAAAAATTTTCTAGATAATTTTTAATTAGCGTTGATTTTATGGTTGTTCTTTACCCAAAGGGTGTATGACAATGAAATTGATGATATGATGACTCAATTCCCAAAAATGCACAAGAAGATGATAAGCAATCGTTTATTTTGATGAATGGCTATTTAAGGGAAAGAGAGAAAGTTGTTTTCACTATCAAACACTAATATGCAATGTCCTCAATCAATTTGTTTCTCACTCAAATCCGATGCAATGCTAAAAATTTCAGAAATGCCTTCTAATATCCAAACGAATCACTAAAATATGTCATTTTTCTTATATGTGAATGATAATTAGATGCTAGACTTCTAAATGTTAATCAGACTTCAAGATTAAACAATCAGAAGCAAACTTCACACAAAACAAAAAATACACTCTCATCGTAAAATAGACAAGAAGGACAAAGATAACCAAATTGCAAACAAGAACAAAAAACCTCAAACAAAAGAGAAATGATGGAAAGTTGACCTCAAAGATCAAATGAAAAGTTCACAGACCTTTGGATTTCCTCACAAAAGTTTTCACTCGGTCAGATAAATGAGAAGAAAACATCAAGTTAACTCTAGGTCAGCAAAGACAAAGATTGGCTTCAAGGCAAGGAAATAAGATGTCAAAATCCCAAACAAAAGAGGATGAATTATTAGAAATAAGGGTGTTTGAAAGCCAATATCAAGATGGATTGAGAGTATGGGACCTTGAGCAAATGCCAAAACCCAGAAATAGCTTCAAAAGATGAAAATTATGGGGAATTTCTCGCAAAAATGGGGTAGTGCTCTGGTGTAAGGGGCACCAGAGCATTCCAACGCTATGTGTAAGGCTACATGGGAGTGTTAGCGCTCTGACAGCAACAGGGGGGGAGCACTTTGCTCCAAAAACTCAGAAAAAAATGTCCAAAAACTCAAAAAATGAAGGAAATTCAGTCAATCAGGGTGATCTTGATGACATAATGAGGCAATAAAACAAATCTAAGAATAAAAATACAATGTGGAGAAGATCAAATCAGTGGGAAAAGGGCCAAAACGAGATTTGGGAAGGGAAACAAAAATCAGAGCTCCTCCCCAGTGCAGTCACCAATTTTTGTTGTAGGTGAATCCCCCTGCGAACAAGTGGATTCCTTCTTGGTCTCTAGACTCCTAAGACCAAGACAGAAAAGTGCTTAACATGGACACTAACTTCCTTTTAGAACCTATCAAGCTAATGAATGAAAGAGAAGGAGAAAGATATGTACCTTATTAGCGACGTTTGTCCTTGCAAAATTCTGGCTGAGCTTCGATCCTGAGCTCCCTAATAGATCCTGTAAGACAAACAAAGATACAATGGACTTCCTACTCTAATGACATTAGCTCAATCATAAATCCATCTACTGCAGACAAACTCATATAGAACAAGCACAAGTTTGAAAGAAACGGGCCAAGCATTGATTATTTAATGAGAACAAGTAAAAGTACTTACAATTCTTTGAATGAAGGTGCAACAGCCTCTTCCAGTTCTCCTTGTCCAACCCCTTTACTCAAATAATCTCCATTGATTTCTTTGATGACATCTCACTCATGAGATCATAAGTTTGATGTAATTCTCAATCTCCATTGTCAATACCTTCTTATGAGATCATAAGTTAGGTATAATTCTCAATCTTCCTTGTCAATACCTTCTTATGAGATCATAAGTTAGGTATAATTCTCAATCTTCCTTGTGCCTTTCACCATGAGAAGGCCTCCTTATATAACCTTGGAGAGGTCCAACCACTTGAGAGATCTTTGGGATAAGTTGAGGATTCCTCTCCTTCAGTTGAGGATCTCCCCTAATATCATGCCTTGACCATCTATTCGAATCCAACTACCTTCAGGAATTGAGGGATTCTTCCCTTATTTGCCTCAACAAACCCAAAATTTGCTTAGAAAAGGGTAGCGCTCCCCTAAAAGGGTTCACAGGGCGCTCAAACACTCCCCCAAAGAGGCTCAGGGAGCGCCAACACTCCCTAATAGTGGGTAGGGCAGCTCTCCTCTCCAAAATTCATTTTTTAAGTGATTTTTCCAATGAAAAAAGGCTTGTACTTCCTGTCAAGTGATTTCTCTTCTTCCAAACTAGCCTTTGAGGTGTCTTAAGTGTCTTTGTGATGTCATTAGAGGCATGACATAGGTAAGATGGTAGTATGATGTTTGTGACACTTGCAACACTTATAGTCAAGATGTGACACTTGCAGACAAGATGCGACACTTACAACACTCGTAATGACGACACTTGCGAAGTGAGTAATTTTGAGATGTAACAATAAGGAAATTAGAACCAAAATAAATCAAACAATTGACCAATATTCATGCCACCAATGGAGAATTTATATTAGTGGGCAAACACCAAAGAAAAAGGGGGACTTATGGATCCCCTCTTCTTTTAAGGGAGGGCTCTTGAGTCCCCTATATGAGAGCTCTTCTTACAAATAGAAAACTAGAAGGGAAATGGTGAAGAAATCCAAGCTTATTCCCTCAAGAGGTGCGGTGAATAGCTTAATGAGATGATGCCAGTATGCTCCAAGAAGGAAATAGGTTCATTGTAGGAGAATAGAGGTAGCATAACAATACAATGAGATTCTTAAATTCATAGTGCACCCATGGCCTCTTTTTATGGCAAATCTTTGAGGCATTATCCAACCAGTCTTTAGTGTGAACAAGGGGCCCTTTAGGGCACCCTTATATCTTTAACCATCCCCCCACTCGGATTCATCTCGGATTTGAGTGTCAAATTGACTTGGGAGATGAATCAGAATTGGGTGGGGGGGTGACAAGAACCATAAATGCATCGTTCTTAGGTGTGTGCAGATTTTTGCGTACACAATCGTGCGTCAGGCACATGTGCGATTTTATGATGTTTCTGACCTGCACATGTGCATGCGCCTCCTGTAGTTAATTTGCGCATGTTGATTTTTAACCAGTTGTATAGTTTTTGCCTTGTTGGAAATGCATTTTTGAAGCTGTGGATGAACTAATAGGTGTTTGGAGATGCTGGATTCTTGTAACCATTTGCGGATGAAATTTTAGTGATAACAGATGCCCCCTGATGTATGAGGTTAGGAGCATACGTATAGCCGAAATACATTAATGTTTCTTCTACTAAGATACCATTAGAAGAAAGAGTGTTGAGAGGAACTACAAGAGCGGTCTGGTGGAGAGAGAGGGGAAACTGTGGGACCCAAACCTTTCGCTCGATGTGGAAAAATAAAAAATGTATATAAACGAGGCAGGCATGCCCCATGCTTGTTATAAGGGAAAACGTCTCTATGGCTAGGGTAAACTACAACAGACAGGTATGACTGCAGAAATCAACTCAATTCCAACATATGCTATATAAAATAATGTGCAAGATAGGAAAGAGGCCTACCTCAACCCAACATTCGATGATGTTCCACCATTGCGCACTTCGACCCAAAGCTTTATACATGCAACCAGTTCTCAACAAACAAGCAGAGAAAGTATATAGTGATAATATAAAGGGGTTAGCACATTAGATAGCATAATCCATTAATAAACATTACAGACATGCCCATGGATAATAATCATATATTTGCATGATACCAATAGGACGATAAATGAGTATTTCTATTAATAAATGATCAGCAGAAGTGACAACATTACAGACTTCTGTGTCAGCACAGTTTGAAACCAAGAAACTAGGTTCCTTCCAACTGGGCCTCCACCACTTCAATCCTCCACCAAAGGCAAGCTCATAGAATGGAGACAATGAGGTTCTCTCAATAATAGGGAAAGAGATTGGGGGTTGAACATTGTGTTCAGACTTGAGGAACAAAGAGATGCAGACTCAATATGAAGTAATTTCTCCAGAGTCAATTTGCTCTTAAAGTTGAATGCTTTCTCTTCTTTTCCATAGCTCGGAATTATGCTTTTATAGCCTTAAAAATGCAACTGAAGGGATGATTCGAAACATTTCTGATATATGGAAGGCTAAGGATCAGAGATCTCCTGTCGTGACATGGAAACCCGACTTCATTTTTCTATTTTTTGGCACAAATCCCAATGTACACGGGTTGTAGTGAAGAATTCTACATATATGCATGTTGTATAGTAGATAGGGCATGTATATGTGGAAACAAATGTATTTTTAGCTTTGGATTCATAAAAAAGGGATGACAAGTCTGCATAGGGAAATGGAAAAAGGCCCTCTGTGCAAGATAGCAATGGTGAGGCAAATCTTGCTATAACAAATGCCCCCTAATGTGTGAGGTCAGAGGAGTATCTGCGATGGCCAAAATACATTATAAATAACCCAGGAGTGGAGTGGTAGAGAACCAGCTGGACGAACTCAATAGCTCATTACATTTTGTACTGACTTTGCATACATGGCTGCCAAGAATACATTGCAAATCCATGTGAAAAATATACCAAATAAGTGTTTGTGGCCATGAATAGGAAAATACAAATGCGGTTCCATGCCAAAAGTTGTCATAGTCACGAACAAGGCCCAGTGAAACCAGTCTCAAAACAAATCTGAAAATATTTGTATACCATGGAGTACAATTTGATCTCCCATGATCACCGAAGTCATATAGGCACTGGTCCAATGAAAAGGACGCAACAGCTCAGGAAAGTTGCGGCCACATAATGATGTCTTTAAGTCTTCTACACTATTTTCCAAGGGTGCAAGTCTACATCATGTGAATAAAAGAGTTGAGGTCGAACACAATGAGACATCGTTTGATTACCGGTCATTGAGGTATACCGTTAACAAACGCGAGACAACCTACCAATAATGAAAGTAGGTATCAAGGCATCGAGTACATTCCTACAAGTGTGAATAAAGGAGTCGGTGTCGAACACTTGAGGAATCCATTAATCAGGAGACATTGATGTATTCCCATTTGTCAATGGTGAGAGAGCCTGCCACTAATGACTACAAGCCTCAAGGTACTCATAAAACTCTAGGTCTCATATCCAAAATAAATGAGCCGAAGTCGATGGAAAGAGACCCGATGAAAGGAGAGCATTAAGGCATCTCTCATCAGTCAGCACGAGAAACAAAGAAGGAGCTTCATAATTTGGTGGAAATCGGACGAAGAACATGTTCACGAACCAATGACCTTGTGCATCTTTTGTGTGTGCTAAATGAAAGCAATACATGAAAAAGACCCTTTTAATAGCAGCCAATGATGACTGAAAAAGGAAAGGAAACCACCAATACGGTTAATGGAATCCAAGACACTGCACGAATCCCAAAGTGTGAACAGAGGTCTTTCCGCCAAACATAAGGGAAACCACCCAGTCAATGACCAATGATGAAATGTCAATTGTTGGGTTCAAGGTGACCTACCAATGATGAAAGTAGGGCCAGGGTGCATGATAAGACCATAGTATCATGTGATTATGAGACAAACTGAGGGTATGGCCGACATGCAAAGTCAATATTTCTAAGGAGTGGCCGACACAGATTGATAGACTTCCTTTGAACAAGAGCATGAGACATATGGTAGACTCTGGCAGCATAGACCCAATGATATAACTATCAGATGCAGGAGGCATCGATAATGTTCTCTATGGGGACTGGAAGAGTAACCAATCGGTAGAGAAAACTCTGTAACGAGATCAACTTTCTAAGACCATGCTAAACCCAAAATTATGATGACGCAATGACTCAATATCTTTGTGCTCTATTCAAAGGCGACACGAGTACTACCAAATATAATATAGTACTCCCTTCACGCCTGTCTTTTTTTGTTTTTTCATAATAAATGAATGCTATGATACAAAGGAGGAAACGAGTGTCGTAAGTAAGAAAAATTAGTTCCAGCAGTGGAACGTACTTATGCTCAATGCAAGAAAATGCATGCGGGATATGGACACTTGGGGTGATGTTCCCTCGAGAGTATTGGGTGTCAAATTGTGAAGGATATAAACAAGGATCTACTTGGTTGAGGATGGAAAAAGTTGCTTAGGCAATGGTTTATAATGCAAAACGAGAACCAGCTAAAGGCTCAATACTGCAAGCGAGGGCATGAGATGCAATCACAACTTAACGCCAAAAAATATCCTTTTTTACGTCTTCTAGTCTACTTGGTGTGAAAAAGGGGTAAACTTGTGCCAAATAGACGTCTTTTCAAATTCAATTTACGAGTGTGAAAAAGACAAGTTCACTCGATGATATTTTCTATTTTTGGTAACGAGTCAGAAAAGAGCTTAACTAGGACTCATGACCTTTTAAATCCAATTTAATGAGTGTGAAAGGGACAAATCACTCGGTAATCTTTTTTATTTTTATACGAGTCGGAAAATATCTTAACTAAGACTTGTTTTTGTTTTTCTAATCAACATGTAAGGGAGGAGGCCAAGGCTCTCGTACTGGTCTTCTGCGAAAGGTTAGTATCTTACAAATAGCTAACAAAAGCTTGGGAAAACCCAAAGCTCTCCAAATCGAGGAGGAGAAAGTGTTAACAGAGTATATAGTCTCTGTGATGGTTCGAATAATGTCTCTTGCTGGAAAATACATAGGTGGGGGTATGGGATGCCCCATCAGGTCATCCCAATCGAAGGGAACCTCGTCAGGACTTGCAGAGAGATCATTCGGGGGAAGAATAAATCTCTCTTGTTCAGAAGGAGTAGGATTAGGAATTTTGATGATGTAACTGAAGGACGCATTACTCTCCTGAGTAGGATTGACCAGAGATTGCACTGGTGTGGCCACTTCTTCAATCATAGGTTGAAGAAGATGCATAGTAACGGGGACAAGAGATGCTTCACACTCGACAAAGGGGGTGAGGTCGAGAGGGGGTTGCGGCGGTGAAACCACCGAGACGATCAAAGGAGAGATGGTGTGAGGAAAAACTAGGGATGCCTCAAAATCTAAACGGCTCTTGGGTGAGCACCACGCTTCTGGTATCTCGACAGTAGCTGGACACAAGTGAGTAAGGTGGCTTCCTTCACAAGTCCTGCAAAGGAATTTAGGCTTATGTCTAAGACATCTAGGCTTCTCGATGCTCCCAACATCGTCCATGACGACTGGTGACATGCTCTCGATGTGACTGGCAGGGGTAAGAGAGTCTTCTCCTGTATGATGAATAGAGGTTGGAGACGTGACACGACTATGATTTAGAGTGAAAAGGATGGTGCACCCAACATAATTGGCAGAGGTTGGGTGCGAGATATCGACAGAATTTGTAGAAAATGTCAACCCATCTCCGACATGACTAGCAGAGGTTGGTGATGGATCACCAATGTGACTGACGGTGACTAGGCTAGCGATAGATTGTGACATATTATTCCAAGGTCCAGGGAAATATTGGTTCTGAAACATTGCAGGCCAGAAAGGATCCTGGTGTACCCCTTGTCCCTGCCCAGAAAAGTGGTGGTTTACACCAAAATGGTTCGAAGAGGTTTGGATGGGCATCGTCACTGAGGTCTGCGAAGAGACCGAGGTAGGATAAGAATTATTCGAGTGTGGATATATGTTGCCCCCTTTTGAAGGGGTCCCATAAAGAGGGTAGCCCGAACCGTAAAATTGATTCTCCCCATATGAAATACTTGGGGGTACTTGAGGACCTATCATGGAAAAAGTGTTCAAAGGAATCGACATGGCAGACGAAAGGTACATGGGTGGGGTGTAATAAGTGGAATAAGCACCCATTTGAGCACTGGATCCTGAAAGAGAATAGCTAGTATTGGATCCATAAGGGGGAAGGTTCCAACCTCCCATGGGGACATGACTCACATCAAACAAAGAATTAGGCAACGGAGCCATGGTGCCCCCAGATCCAATGCTAGGATTCATATACATGGTCCAGGGAGAGGATTGCACGGGGGAAGGCATATCAACAGAAAAATGACTAGAGACTCAAGGTGTGAACTGAGTGTTGTAGTTCTGCATACCATTGTAAAAAGAGGAAGGGTTTGTCCCCATGAAATGAGCAAGCATCATGGGGTGGGTAGTAGTGAATGAGGGAGCAAATGAAACTCCATTGTCCATGATGATGAAACCCAAAATAGGCTCCTAAGGCCAACTAGTAGTCAAAGAGCATACCAAAAAGTCAAACGACCAATATGCATGCAAACGAGCTAAAGTGGTTGAGTGGCCTCCCTCGCTAAAGAAGGTATGCCTCATCCAAGAGGGACTTGAGACTCCCCGCTAAATTTTGGAGGTAACATAATGAGTTATAGGGTCCCTTGTGGGCTTAACAACCAGTCGGTTAGATCCCCCCGAAGAGGTAATCCTTCATAAAGGTTGTGTGTTGTTCGACCCCTATCTGACCCAGGGTACAAGCAGAATAACCCCTACAAGTAACCTATGAGATACCTAAGTCAAGCAACTTATAAACCATGATATAACCGATGCACAGATGAGCAGTTGTAAGTCCAGATCACCGCATAGGCTGGGTAGCAAAGCCTGAAACCTTGAAAGTACGGCCTCTCACAGGGGTATGGGCACTAGAAAGATCCCCAAATATGAATAAATCCACAGAAATATCTTTGACGCTAGGCGATTATCCAGGGGTTATCCCTTCAATTAACTTTGTGTGACCTCGTGATTAACTCCAGTGTGAGCGGAGCCTCCTGATCTTCCCAATTATACAATGGACTTCTCAACTCCCTGTCTTAGACACATATGTTGATTTAATTGCCTTGGAGAAGTTTACTCACAAAATCCTATTCCAAGGCACTAAATCGTAGACTAGTTTGTGCACCCTAAAAAATAAAAACGTGACTAATCAATTTTAATTTAAAGTGTAAATTTTATTGGCCATGATTACTCAAAAATGTATGGAAGTGAAACTCATGATGTTATGACTCTGCAAGAAAACAAATATGAATATAATGCAAAGTCTATCTTTAACTTTTTCAATGAATGATATGCGTATAAAAACAATGCAATCTTCAATTTCAACTCTACAATTCAGAAGTAAAATGCAATCTTTCTCTAAATGCACTAAGCTAACGATAAAGATTCAAAAGACAAAAATGCCAAGCAATGTAAAATGCCTATTTTTTTTGTATTTTCAATATACTAAAAAAGAAAATGTATGGACTGATAAGAAACCTGATATATAAAATTCTACTGTGTATAAAAGTAATAACTCAAGCAGAATACCAAGCAGCCAAGTAAACAGCCTAGAGTACAAGGAAAAATCAAAAAATAAAAAACAAAGAGAAAGACTACGCCCAAAAATTCAACTCCAAACAAGTTTCCTGTCGACCCAAAGAATCTCAACAAGCACTACAGAGACCTAAGAAGTCTTAGCAATCATCATATCCCACCCAACAGTCACTAAACCAAGCAAACAAGCAAGGGAAAGTGGTATACGCAATTGTTCATGAGAAAAGTATGTATATATGTAACTTGCAGTGAGACAACACACGTGTATACACGACTGTTGAGGCAAAAGGCATGTACAAGCTTTAAAACAAGGCCAGGCAAGGGAAAGAGGCTGAAAACACAAACCCAGAGTGAACAAAATTTGTCAATAAGTGATACGACAAGAAACAGAAAGGAAAAAGAACAATGCAAGAAGAAAAAGTACTTCAACCCTTAGAAGGAAGATCCCTCCCCAGTGGAGTCGTCGATTCTGTTACGAGGGAAAAACTCTCTATGGCCAGGGTAAACCACAACAGATAGGTATGACTGTAGAAATCAACTCAATTCCAACGTATGCTATATAGAATAATGTGCAAGATAGGAAAGAGGCCTACCTCAATCCAATGTTCGATGATGTTCCACCATTGAGCACTTCGACCCAAAGCTTTATCCCTGCAACAAGTTCTCAACAAACAAGCAGAGCAAGTATATAGTGATAATAATAATAATAATCTATTTTTAAGGTCACGGCCAAGCCAACACACCAAATTGTTGTATGAGACCCCCTTGTTTGTGGGACAAGGGACCCCCCTCCGCCCAGCGATTTGACTGGTAAAGTCTACGAAGGTATACATACCCTACCCCCCTCTAGATTTGAACCTGTGACC
>JZKD02S1595363.1:467050-500572 GCA_000966675.3 Picea glauca
AGCACGATGAGCAAAGTAGGAGATTCATAATTTGGTGGAGATCGGATGAAGAACATGTTCATGAACCAATGACCCTGTGCGTCTTTCGCGTGTGCTAAATGCAGGTGGTACATGAAAAAGACCCTCTGAATAACAACCAATGATGAAAATTGCTTACAAAGGCGAGGAAACCACCAATAAGGCTAATGGCATCCAAGACACTACACGAATCCCAAAGTGTGAATAGATGTCTTGTCGTCGAACATAAGGGAAACCACCGATTCAACGACCAATGATGAAATGTCGATATCTGGATTCAAGATGACCTACCAATGATGAAAGTAGGGCCAGGGTGCATGATAAGACCAGAGTATCATGTGATCCTGAGACAAACTGAGGGTATGGCCGATATGCAAAGTCAAGATTTCTGAGCAGTGGCCGACACAGGTTGATACACTTCCTTTGAACAAGAGCATGAGACATATGGTAGACTCCGGTAGCATAGACCCAATGATATAACTATCAGATGCAGGAGGCATCGATAATGTTCTCTATGGGGATTGGAAGAGTAACTAGTCGGTAGAGAAAACTATGTAATGAGATCAACTTTCTAAGACCATGCTAAACCCAAAATTATGATGATGCAAGGACTCAATAACTTTGTGCTATGTTCAAAGGCGACACAACTGCTGCCAAATATAATATAGTACTCCCTTTCCGCTCGTTGTTTTTTGTTTTTCCATAACAAATGAAT
The DNA here is from genome assembly GCA_000966675.3 of Picea glauca. NCBI lineage: Eukaryota > Viridiplantae > Streptophyta > Pinopsida > Pinales > Pinaceae > Picea > Picea glauca. The sequence goes on from JZKD02S1595363.1 coordinate 467,784, forward strand.
GCTATGATACAGAGGAGGAAACAAGTGTCGCAAGTAAGCAAAATTAGTTCCAACAATGGAACGTACTTATGCTGAATGCAAGGAAATGCATGCGAGAGATGGACACTCAGGTTGATGTTCCCTCTAGGGTATTGGGTTTCAAATTGCGAAGGATATAAACAAGGCTCTGCTTGGTTGAGGATGCAAAAACATGCTTAGGCAACGGTTTATAACGCAAAGCGAGAAACAACTAAAGGCTCAATACTGCAAGCGAGGGCATGAGATGCAATCACAACTTAACGCCAAAAAATGTCCTTTTTTATGTCTTCTAGTCTACTTGGTGAAAAATGGGTAAACTTGTGACAAATAGACGTCTTTTCAAATCCAATTTACGAGTGTGAAAAAGACAAGTTCACTCGGTGATCTTTTATATTTTTGGTAACGAGTCGGAAAAGAGCTTAACTAGGAATCATGACCTTTCAAATCCAATTTAACAAGTGTGAAAGGGACAAATCACTCGGCAATATTTTCGGTTTTTATACGAGTCGGAAAAGAGCTTAACTAAGACTCATTTTTGTTGTTCTAATCAACATGTAAGGGAGGAGGCCAAGGCTCCCATACCGGTCTTCTACGGAAGGTCAGCATCTTATGGATAGTTGACAAAATCTTGGGAAAACCCAAAGCTCTCCAAGTCGAGGAGGAGAAAGTGCTAACAGAGTATATAGTCTCTGTGATGGTTCGAATAATGTCTCTTGCTGGAAAATACATAGGTGGGGTAATGGGATGCCCCATCAGGTCGTCCCAATCGAAGGGAACCTCGTCAGAACTTGGAGAGAGAGAATTCGGGGGAAGAATAAATCTCTCTTATTCAGAAGGAGTAGGATTGGGAATGTTGATGATGTAACTGAAGGACGCATTACTCTCCCTAGTAGGATTGACTAGATATTGCACTGGCGTGGCCACTTCTTCAGTCATACGTTGAAGAGGATGCATAGTAATGGGGACAAGAGATGCTTCACCCTTGACAAACAGGGTGAGGTCGGGAAGGGGCGCGGCGGTGAAACCACCGAGACAATCAAAGGAGAGATGGTGTGTGGAGAAACCAGGGATGCCTTAGAATCCGAAGGGCTCTTGGGTGAGCCCCACGCTTCTGGTATCTCGGCAGTAGCCGGACACAAGTGAGTAAGGTGGCTTCCTTCACAAGTCCTGCAAAGGAATTTAGGCTTACGTCTAAACTTCTCGACGCTCCCAGCATCGTCCACAATGGCTGGTGATACGCTCTCAACGTGACTGACACGGGCAAGAGATTCTTCTCCTATATGATGAATAGAGGTTGGAGACGTGACACGGCTATGATTTGGAGTGAAAAGGATGGTGCCCCCAACATAATTGGTATAGGTTGGGTGCAAGATATCGACATAATTTGTAGAAAATGTTGACCCGTCTCCAACATGACTGGCAGAGGTTGGTGATGGAGCACCAGTGTGACTGACAGTGACTGGGATAGTGATAAATTGTGGCATTTGATTCCAAGGTTTGGTGAAATATTGGTTCTGAAACATTGCAGGCCAGAAAGGATCCTGATTTAACCCCCTGTCCCTGCCCAGAAAAGTGGTGGTTTATGCCAAAATGGTCTGGAGAGGTTTGAACGGGCATCGTCACTGAGGTTTGCGAAGAGACCGAGGTAGGATAAGAATTATTCGAGTGAGGATATATGTTGCTCGTTTGTGAAGGGGTCCCATAAAGAGGGTAGCCCGAACTGTAAAATTGTTTCTCCCCATATGAAATACGTAGGGGTACTTGAGGACCTGTCATGGAAAAAGTGTTCAAAGGAACCGACATGGCAGACGAAATGTACATGGGTGCGGTGTAATAAGTGGAATAAGCACCCATCTGATCATTGGCTCCTGAAAGAGCATAGCTATTATTGGAGCCATAAGGGGGAAGGTTCCAACCTCCCATGGGGACACGACTCATATCAAACGAAGAAGTAGGCATCAGAGCCATGGTTCCCCTGGATCCAATGCTAGGATTCATATACATGGGCCAGGGAGAGGATTGCACGGGGGAAGGCATATCAACAACAAAATGACTAGAGAACCAAGGTGTGGGCTGAGCGTTGTAGTTCTGCATACCATTGTAAAAAGCGGAAGGCTCCGTCCCCATGAAATGAGCAGGCATCATGTGGTGGGTTGCAGTGAATGAGGGAGCAAATGAAAATCCATTGTCCATGACGATGAAACCCAAAATAGGCTCCTAAGGCCAAGTAGTAGTCAAAGATCATACCAAAAATTCAAACAAGCAATATGCATGTAAACGAGCTAGAGTGGCTGAGTGGCCTCCCTCGTGAAAGAAGGTATGCCTCATCCAAGAGGGACTTGAGACTCCCCGCTAAAGTTTGGAGGTAATAAAATCAATTATAGGGGCCCTCGTTGGCTTAACAACCAGTTGTTCAGATCCCCCTGGAGAGGTAATACTCCATAAAGGTTGTGTGTTGTCCAACCCCTATTTGACCCAGGGTACAAGCGGAATAACCCCTACAAGTAACCTATGAGATACCTAAGTCAAGCAACTAATAAACCATTGTATAACTGATTCATAGGTGAGCAGTTGTAAGTCTGGATCATCATATGGGTAGGGTAGCAAAGCCCGAAACCTTGAAAGTACCACCTCTCACAGAGGTATGGGCACTAGCAAGATCCCCAAATATGAATAAATCCACACAAATATATCTGACACTAGGCGAGTATCCAGGGGTTATCCCTTCAAATAACTTCGCGCAACCTCGTGATTAACTCTGGTGTGAGCGGAGCCTCCAAATCTTACCAATTATACAATGGACTTATCAACTCCCTGTCCCAGACACATATGTTGATTTAATTGCCTTGGAGAAGTTTACTCACAAAATCCTATTCCAAGGCACTAAATCCTAGACTAGTTTGTGCACCCTAAAAAATAAAATCGTGACTAATCAATTTTAATTTAAAGCGTAAATTTTATAGGCTGTGATTACTCAAAAAGATATGGAAGTGAAACTCATGATGTTATGACTCTGCAAGAAAATAAATATGAATATAATGCAAAGTCTATCTTTAACTTTTTCAATGAATGATATGCGTATAAAAACAATGCAATTTTCAATTTCAACTCTGCAATTCAGAAGTAAAATGTAATCTTTCACTAAATGCACTAAACTAACGATAAAGATTCAAAAGACAAAAATTCCAAGCAATGTAAACTGCCTATTTTTTTTGTATTTTCAATATAGTAAAAAAGAAAATGCATGGACTGATAAGCAACCTGATATATAAAATTCTATTGTGTATAAAAGCAATAACTCAAGCAGAATACCAAGCAGCCAAGCAAACAGCCCAGAGTACAAGGACAAATCAGAAAATGAAAAACAAAGAGAAAGACTACGCCCAAAAAATCAACTCCAAACAGGTTTCTTGTCGACCCAAAGAATCTCAATAGGCACTACAGAGACCTAAGAAGGCTCAACAATCATCAAATCCCACCCAGTAGTCACTAAACCAAGCAAACAAGCAAGGGAAAGCAGTGTACACGACTATTTAGGAGAAAAGTGTGTATATACGCAGCTTGCAGTGAGACAACACGCGTGTATACGCGACTGTCAAGGAAAAAGGTGTGTGTGGGCTTTAAAACAAGGCCAAGCAAGGGAAAAAGGCTGAAAACTCAGACCCAGAGTGAACAAAATATTTCAAGCAATGATACGACAAGAAACACAAAGGAAAAAGAGCAATGCAAGAAGAAAAAGTACTTCAATCCTTAGAAGGAAGATCTCTCCCTAGTGGAGTCAACATTTCTGTTACAAGGAAAAAACTCTTTATGGCCAAGGTAAACCACAACAGACAGGTATGACTGCATAAATCAACTCAATTCCAACGTATGCTATATAAAATAATGTGCAAGATAGGAAAGAGGCCTACCTCAATCCAACGTTCGATGATGTTCCACCATTGAGCACTTCGACACAAAGCTTTATACCTGCAACAAGTTCTCAACAAACAAACAGAGCAAGTATATAGTGATAATATAAAGGGGTTAGCACATTATATAGCATAATCCATTAATAAACATTACAAACATGCCCATGGATAACAATCATATATTTGCACGATACCAATAGGATGGGAAAGGGGTATTTCTATTAATAAATAATCAACATAAGTGACAACATTACAGACTTCCGTGTCGGCACAGTTAGAAACCAAGAAACCTGGTTCCTTCCAACTGGGCCTCCACCACTTCAATCCTCCACCAAAGGCAAGCTCATAGAATGGAGACAATGAGGTTCTCTCAACAATAGGGAAAGAGCTTGGGGGTTGAACACTGTGTTCAGACTTGAGGAACAAAGGGATGTAGACTCAATATGAAGTAATTTCTCCAGAGTAACTTTGCTCTTAAAGTTGAATGATTTCTCCTCTTTTCCATAGCTCAGAATTGTGCTTTTATAGCCTTCAAAATGAAACTGAAGGGCCGAGTCGGAACGTTTCCAGTATATGGAAGGTCGAGGATCAGAGATCTCCTGTCGTGACATGGAAACCCGACTTCATTTTTGTATTTTCTGGCACAAATCTCGATGTACGCAGGCTGTAGTGGAGTAGCCTGCGTATACGTATGTTGTATAGTAGATAGGGCGCATATATGTGGAAAAATATGTATTTTTAGCTCTGGATTCATAAAAAAGGTATGACAAGTCTGCATAGGGAAATGCAAAAAGGCCCTCTGTGCAAGATAACAATGGTGAGGCAAATCTTTCTATAACAATGCTCATGTCATGTAACTCAAAATGTGTGAGACAGTAACTGAAGCTATATGTTGATGTAGATAATTGCAGTGCCCTCCGAGGCGGTGTGATAGTGGCAGATGATAATTCGGATGGTGAACATACTCTGAAAAGAGGTGATGACACTTGGAAGAAGTGTCGATGACTCGCAGGCATTGAGAGCCCAACAAATTTCAGAGGTCTTTGGCTAGTATAAAACAACTGCAATAGTCACAAATTAATACCCACCGTAACATGAGATTTTGTTGAAGTCGAATGTTATGGGGGTCAACGACAGCAGAGAGCAATGATGGTTCTCCCTGTGTCGTCCGAGACTCTTCATTGTAAAGGTAATGAGAGTCAAGATATTATCTCCCTTCCAGAAACTATGCTGATGTCGACAGAAAGGGAGACACGACTCCAAGAAACAAAGGGCTTCAAGAAATCCACGGGATGAGATTACGAACTGATGAGGGACATGGATGAAGTCAAGATGTGGTGAGACACAAGACTGCCCTTGGTTGGGGATATTTGTGAAGCATGAGTGGTAACAACTGTGAAACTGGATCTAACGTCAGGGGGACGACTAGACATGGGTTTAAATTGTGCCAGAGGTGTGACAAAGTGGACAAACTCAGAGATCGGTGGTACCTGGATTGTGGGATACTCGGGGTTTATGGACGATGTTAACAAGAATAAAATGTAAAGGAATGCCCCAAGCAAGGGAGACAGGGGTTGATTTGTCGGGAAAGGAAGATCGCTAAAGGTGATAACAAAAGCTATGTAAATGATAGAAATAAAGGTTTTGTACAATTACCAAATGAATAAAGAATAATTGGGGATAAGTGTGCAGATACAGAAATGGGTGCCCTAGTGTAAGATGGCTTGGCCTGTGAGGGCGCAAGTTGCGTAGAGAATTGGTGGAGGGTGGGGGACCCATTGGTGGGTTTTTGTATGAGGTAAATGAATGGAGGGAAATTTGCAGATGGGAAAACTGACTGTGGATGAAATGGAGGGTTTGTGATACTGCGAAGGTGCAGTCAAATTAGAACCGTGAGGAGATATCCTAGGAGTCCTTTGGGAAAGCTAGCAAAATGAGGAGAAGGATTATGTGGTTGATTCTCGAATATGAGTAAGACTATCGGGACTCCCATCCCTAGGGGGTGAAAGCAGCATGAGTGTCAAAGTGTCAAGGGGAACTATGAATGGGACAACTCATGTGGGGAAGAGTATTATCGGGTGACAGTACCAAAATGCAACTGAGGTGATAGTACTGTAGAGTGGGATGTGAAGATCCTACAGGCAAGTGTCAGAGGGTGTGACTGGGAGATGCAATTGATATTCAGAGGGAATGATTACATGTCGGTGTCTATCAAATACCTAAAGGGGCCATGTTGATGCGTGATGACTAAGTACCTACACACATAAAAACCGAATACCTGACATGAGAAATATCTGAAGATAAAGAACATATAACAGTTATGCGATAATTTTGAATATGAGCATGTGTACCTGGGCATTACTTTTGTCGCACAAGTGTGATATCATGCCATGTGTCGATACGATGTTCAATAATAGAAGGATCAAGGCAGGGCATCTATGTGTATGACTAGGCAAAAATTTCTTGGTATTCTTGGAAGAGAGATTTGTAAGTTGTAAGTTCTTTAGGAGAGCATGTGATGCCAATGGTGATTTCTTCTACAATTCCAAGTTTGGTGGAAATATCAATTTTGACAGTGGGGGAAATGTTGGCCATGTTTCCTTCTTCAAAAGCGTCAGGGGCAGGGATAGGGTTGTTGAACTAGTCTATATGCCCTGATGGGATAAATCCTTTAGTTTTGATTGCGTATATGGAGTGTTGGCTAAGGGGCTCAAAGGCTTCCTATGAGAGAAAGAGCACTCTGTGATGGAGCGCATTTCATGGGCAATCAGGGGTGGTTAATTCCTCGAGGATGTCTTTGTCGTAGTGGAACTGGCGAGAATATAGGGGATATAGGGGAGTAACATTGGTGATTGTCACTATGTGATGGTCTTCTGGCGATGAAGATGTAGAGGGGGTGACGCAAGGAGGTTGTGATGGTTCACTCAACATGAACCAAATATCGATATATTGTGGGTTAAAAATTGTGGTCGGTCGTAAGATTTCTATGGGGAAATGAACCAGAGAATTGGGGGGATTTGGGGGTAAATCCTCATATAGGTTGTCCATAAACCATGGAGGAGTGGGAAGTGCCTCAAGCTCAAGAGAGAGAATATGAATAATATCTGGAGAGGGAGTAGGGGGAATCACTTGTATTACAGGAAGTGAGGGGTTCGAAGGATTTTGAATAAGGGCCATTTGGCGACGCCTGCATTCAATGATCATAGGACACTGGTATGTGAAATGATCAAGTGATTCACAAAGAGAACGAGAGCATCTCATCCGTTCGTTGACTGAATTTGTGACATAATGGATGTCAGTGACTCGAGTGTTGGATGACGCGGATGGAGGGGGTTCTTGTTGAAAGCTTTGGCATACTACTGTTAGTGTCTTTCGAAACTGAGGTAGCACAGGGCAATGGTGGGTGTAATTGACATACTTGGAACAAATGGCACATGTGAATTTTGTTCGCAACCCTTTGTTACCTGTAGTAGGGGACGCGGTGGTAGTACTAAGTGTGCTTGGTTAAGCGACGAACGATGTGGCCACTCGGGGGAGTTGGATCAGATTGCATAACTCGAGGAGAGAGGGACATCTACTCGGGGGGTGTCCTTCTTTCTCGCATAGTGCACAGGGAGGTTGAACTCGGGGGGGGGAGGGGAGTGGTGGGATCTTTCTTCTTCCCTTCTTTCGTCTGCCCCCAGCTGTAGTGATGGTGCTAGCAAGTGGGGGTGAGGGTGGTGCGGTTGGAAATAATATTGGAATTTTCATTAGGATTCCTTCTGTTTGGGGAGGGAGGGATGGATGAGGGACCATCACGGGTGGATGTAGATACCATACCGGAATGGAAAGCACCATGTTGGGAAGGGTAAGCGTTGTAGCTACCTGAAAAGATTGTACGCCCGGTGGGGGGTAGAAGAAGGGTACTTGAGTGATGGCTTAGGGGATAGTCTCCCAAACCAGGATTTGTCCTTGGGGAAGGGTGAAACCGGTGGTGAGAGGTGTCGTATGGTTCTCAAATAATGTCCGAGGTAAGATCTCTTCCATTAGTGGGACATTAGGGAGTGGAGAAGCCTCCGTGGGAGGGATGATATCTCCATTTTCGGTTCCATCGAAAGATACGACACACACTTGTGCTGAGGGATGTATGAGTGATGGTTCTCTATGGTATGTCCCTAGCAAGGATGGGTCCTTGAAAATTCTGGGGGCCATTTCGATGAGTGGGTAGGCATTAGAATGAGTGTGGATAAGAGGTAGGATGTTATCGATGTTGGAGGAAGGGTTGGGCTCGTAATGTGAAACTTGGTCGATAGTGATGATATTCCCATTGTGGGGGAACATCATCATTCGAAACATAGAAGAGGCCATAGCCTTCATAGCATATATGTAGCTACGTCCAAATAAGATGTTGCAATCGAACGAAGCATCGGTAACCTCAATGTCAATAAGAATGTTTTTTCCCCTGAGTTCAATGGGGACATTTTGAAAGAGCCCTTAAGGAGAGGATGGTCGTCCATAATAATCTCTCAAAGTGATGGCGAATGGTATTATCTCAAGGGAGCCAAGTTTTTTCCATACCGTTTTGGACATGATGCATGTGGATGCACCTTCATCAATGATGCATCGATAAACTGTGATGTTTCAAATTTTAACTGGTATCCGAAAAGCTACTAAAGCAGGGAGACGTGGTTCCCCACAATCTAGATCAAAAGTGATGAGTCTAGTATCAGCAGGGTCGACTGCCCCCAAGGCAGAAAGCAATGATTTTCGTTGAGTGGGACAGGTTTGGAGGACTTCTAAGACTGACATGGTTGCAGAAGACTATGCCAAATCATCAGCCAGACTGTAATTGTGTGTCACCCTAGCCTGAGGGTTGTTGACGTTTCGTCATAATGGGATGCACATAATATGAAGGGGTGGTTCAGTGCTAGGGCATGGAATCATCAAAGGTTGTCCAACTATAACTGTAACTACTTCTGAAGTGGTAGGAGTAGATTCAGGGGGTGCGTTGTATTGACGACTGCACGTTTGTAGAAGAATTTCTTCTTCGCTAGTGAGGAGGATAGTGCAATCTGCTGGATTCCCGGGGTTTTGATATTGTCACATCTGTGGTGGGGCAGGGACCCGGGGACGCAGGTAAGAAAAATGTTTTGTTTTTATGATGTTTTTGTAAATTTTAAAATATAAGATGTTTTTTTTTTATATTTTCAATCCTATGACTAATCAAAATCTATTGATAATGCAGATGTAGGGCCACACTGGCCTCCAGGTACATTCCTTGTTCAGAGATGAGGGGAAGCAGTTGTGGTAGCATGATGGGATGCTGAAGACTACGAGGTAGTCGAGCATAACCTAGAGGGATTGACCGCAAATATCCCATACATCTCCATCAGTGAAATTATGAGATGCTATCAGCGTCATACTATAGGCGTATCTGGTTCACTTAGTCAACTACTTCGTAGGGTAGTACGAGCAGTAGTGTGCTACCGTAAGCAACATCCTTGATGTCATTTTATAGAAGCCATGGGCTTCATATTTTGATATTTTGGTCTTCGGACAGAAAAAACTTTTTTGTAAAACACTTTTATCATTATATATATATATATACACACACACACACACACATGAGGCTTCTACTGACTTACTTGCTTTAATGTGAATTGTGGTTGGATTTACATGTGTCTCAAATGTCTATCTAACACATAATTAGCTAATGTATCTGTTAATGTATTTAGACATCTAGGAATATGTTGATATTCAATGTAATCGAGATAACGTTCCAAGAGGTGAATTCGTAGATATACCCGTAACAAAGTAGGACTTCGGATAACATAGACATTACTTAGTTGTAGTACCACTAACTGTGAATCAAGCCGTACAACCAGGTGACAGATTCCAAGTGAAATAACATCGGTCAACAATTCAATGATTGCACTATATTCTGCGATATTGTTAGTTGCATGACCGAGGCAAACATCGTGTAGACTTATTAACTCGTTCATAGGTGCATAGATTTCCCAAGCAACAGATGCTAAGTTCTGAGTACTATGACTAGTGCCATTGGCGAAACCAATGTGGGGAAGTGAAGACACCAACATCTGGAAACCAAGCACAACGCAAGGTAAGCAGCTGGGGTCGAAACCAAATAACGAAAAAGCACACAAGAGTATGATAGAGTAAAAATACAAGCACTCATGCGAAGATAACCTAAGCATAGTACTTCTTTAAGTAAATCCCATTTATGGGTTCACTCAAAGGAATGCCATCATAATCTACTAACTCATAGGCTCCCTTCTCCAACACTCATTTGACAATATAAGGTTCATGCCACATAGCCTTGAATTTTTCGACCCTTAGTAAATCACGATCTTGTTCGTAGAGGAGAAATAGATCACCTTCAGACAAAACATGTGGCTTGACATGCTTGTCGTATTGGGCTTTTACACATTTTTTCTGGGTTTCAATAACCAGGGTGGCATCATGACGGGTTTTTTCTAATTGCATCAGATGCAATAAACGTTCTTCCTCGGTAGAGATGTTTGGGAGAAGTTCAACGGCTAGCTTCAACGATGGTATCTCACATTCAATCGGCAGAACAACTTCGATACCATACACCAACTAAAAAGGCAAAAATCCTATGGCAGACTTCACGGATGTCTAATAGGCCCAGAATGCTGAAAACAACATCGTGTGCCAACTTGTCTTGTGAATTCCTATTATTCGTCGAAGCATAGTGATAAGAACCTTGTTTATCACTTCAGCTTGGCCATTGGCTTATGGATAGTAGAGGGTTGAGTTTTCATGTCGAAGACCCAATTTTTTGATAAGCTCAGACATCATGAAATTCCAAAAATGGCTATCATGATCAGTGACGATAGCTTGTGGGATTCCAAATCGAGTGATGATATGATTGAATATTAAAAGGGCTGTAGTTTTTTCGGTATTATCTAATGCAGGCATTGCCTTGACCCATTTCGTGAAATAATCCATCGCTATGATGATGTATCCATGCCCCCCGACCGAGTGAGGGTTACATGTCATGAAATCAATGCCCCATTTTGTGAAAGGTCCAATGGAAACTACAGGGTGTAAAGGAGCGGGATGAGATCTTATCTTGTTATTGTATGTTTGACAAGCATGACACTTCTGGATGACAGTTATACAGTCTTTAAACAAAGAAGGCCAGAAGTACCCTGCTCGTAAGATACTTTTGGCAGTGGCATACCCAGACATATGACCACCACATGCTCCAGAGTGGCAGTCATTCAAATCTTTCTCAACCTCATCGAAGGTGAGACAACGTCGAAAAATAGAGTCAACACCACGGTGATAGAGAGTGTCCCCAAGAATTATGTATTGACGGGCTTGATACCGTATGCGACAATGATTTGTACTAGAGAAGTTGGGCCAGCAAGTTTGAGTCTGGAGATAAATGATAATATCTCCATACAAAGCGTCATCATAACTTATCAGAAAAAGGGATTCATCAGGTAAGGAATCCGTTGCCACATTTTCTGTCTCAGCAGAGGGAAGGTCACATATCAATTAGGCAAATACAAAAGATTTTTTAGACTTAGCGCGTTCAAACTCTAAGTCGAACTCCTGGAAAATCACTATCCATTTGGAGTATTTGCCCCCTAGAAATTGGCGTGTAAGGATATGCGGCATAGGGTTGCAATCGAAAAATGACAGTGGTCTTGCGTAATAGGATATAGTGACGAAAACGTTGGATAACTTGAACAACTGCCAAGGCCAGTTTTTCCACATGTAGGTATTTGGCCTCGGTAGTTGTGAGACTCTGACTCAAATAATGAATTACATGTTCTTCGTGCGAATCATCCTTTTGGACTAAAACCATGGGAATGGTAGAGTCTGAAGCGATGAGGTAGAAGAAATAGTCTCGACTATAATCTGGTGGGAAAAGCAGTGGTGTTCGTGTTAGGGAAAGTTTCAAAGCTTCGAAGGCTTTGTTGGCAGTTTCGTCCCATATGAATTCGTAACCCTTCTTCAACAGTCGAGTAAATCCTAGCGTTAACTCAATGTAGTTGGGAATGAATCGATGCAAGAAGTTTGCCTTCCCTTGCAAACTTTGGAGCTGGCATAAAGTAGAAGGAGGAGGTAGATTAAGGATGGCCTCAACCTTCAAAAGATCCACCCTAATTCCATGAAATGACACAATAAAACCCATAAGTCGGTCGAACTCCACACAAAAAACACATTTGTGTGGGTTTAAACGTATACAATAATAACGACAGCGAAGGAAAATGGCTCGGATATGGGCCGGGTGATCTTGGCGGTGCATGGAATGGGCCGGTAGATCATCGAGATATGGTTGTATGATGTGCTTGATATTGTGAAAAGCATAAGACATGGCACGTTGAAAAGTCGCACTAGTGTTCTTCAAACCGAAAGGTAGTTTCTGGTAGGCGAAGGTACCCCAAGGACAAATGAAAGCAATTTTGTGTTGATCCACAGGTAAAATGTTAATTTGATTATAGTCGGAGAAACCATCCATTAATGAGAATATTTCACTCTCGACGCAATCGTCAACGATCTGGTCAACGAAGGGGGTTGGAAAGTTTTCCTTGGGACAAGCTTTATTAATATCCCTATAATCGACGCATACATGGATCGTGCCTTGTTTTTTATTGACCGGAACGAGATTGGATACCCAATCGGTTAAATCCACAGGATAGATAAAGCCAGCCTTGAGAAGTTTTTCAACTTCGAGTTTGATAGTGGCAGCTTTACGGGGGTGGACTGGGCAAAGTCTCTGCCGAACAGGTTTAGCATTCAGATAGGTCTTAATTTCATGTACAATGATAGCAGGGTCAATACCCGACATCTCTTCGTAGCTCCAAGCAAAAACGTCACGGAATTATTTAAAAATAGCTTGGTAAGTGACGACTTCGTCATGGGAACAAGCAACTCTAATGTGAACATTTTCGACAACTCCAAGTTTAATGGATATGTCAAGAGGAACAATGGGCAAAATGTTACTCAGGTTCTCTTCATATAACACATCATGTGTGGACTCGGGAACAGAGGAAATGACAACAACGATCGACAGAGTTGAAATTCGTTGGTAACTCTCTAAGGTGTGTTGTTAGAGGAAGAGAATGGAATGACGATGCCCATCGTCCCATGGGGTGTCTTCCATGGACATAACTGACATGATCATCTCGTCCGTAGGAAAAATGATGTGAAACAGATTGGGAGATGAATCACCAAGACAGGGGGTAGAAGGGGTTGTTGATTGAATGGCTTGATAAGCTGACTCAACCAAACTTAAAGGCATTTGCTTGTCATAGCGAAAATAATCACTGGGGTCAGGTACTATCCATGGTTCGTGAGACGTGGGGGTTTTGTGAACAAATGTGGAAATCATGTTGATCGAGGTGACAAAAGGAGGTGGAACATCAGGTGGTGGAATGGGGAAGGTACCCATAAGAGTGGAATCTTTCAGGAGACCCACACCAACATTCTCATACCCAAGAGGTGTCTTTGAAATAAAGGGTATGTTGCTAGTACATGAATCAACGTTGAAAAAGGCCAGCTGGTCTACAGTAATGAATTTTCCCTGGTGTGGAAAACGTACTACATGAAAAAGGGTAGACACAACTGCGCGCATAGAATCAATCCAACTACGACCAAGTAAGAGGTTATAATTGAGAGGGGCATCAAAGACCTCAACTTCAACATTGATCGATTTGCCTTCCAACATAATAGACAATGAGGGAAGTACACCATAGGGTTTAAATCCAAATCCATCGAAGGCCTTAAGTGTGTTGTGTGATTCTGTGAGGGGAGGAGAGCCAATGGCTTTCCAACATGCAACAAACATTACGCACATCAAGGCACCCTTGTTAATAATGATTCTACAGATGTTCTTGTTCTCGACAACAACTTGTATCTGAAACACGAGCTGAGGAGGTAGCCTTGGAATGTGATATTCCAGGTCAAAAATTATCAAATTCGTATCCGTAGGATCAATTCCACCAATAGCCTTTAACAGTGCCTTCCGTTGAGCAGGACAACTTTAAAGGACTTAGAGAGCTAACATTGCGGAGGGTGCTTACGCAAGATCTTCTACAATACTGTAGTTCTAAGCAAAACGCGCATGAGGATTAAAGGTAGACTTTCGAACAATGCTCTTTGGAGGAGGGCGTAGAACAGGATCGAGACCTGGTCGTTCAAGATGAAGAGGACCGTTGGGAGGTGAAGTCGAAGGAGGCTGTTGAACCAACAAAGGTGGTATATTGTCAACTTTATCCTTTGAGGAGGAGTAATCTTTGGCATGAGTAGTAAGTGTAGCGTCATTCTTTTTTGAATCACCAGTACACATAAGGACATAGGAAGTGGTGCAAGGAGAGGGTTGGTCGTGAATAACCAATTGGGCCTACTGTTGAGAAGGGAAAGGTTGGGACAAAACGACAAGTGTGGGAGGCTTTGCGGTCCCTTGAAGGAACTTAGTGACCTCGACACGTCTTGAACAATCTTTCGTGTAGTGATCATCACCACAAATAAGGCAAGGGTATCGGGGTTTGCGCTTATCCTTATCATCAACATGTTGCGTTTTGGCTTTCTCAGATTGCAGATTATTTTTATCCTCCTTATTCTTATCCTTTCCTTTTTTAGATTTATTTTTTCCGGTAGGGGTAGATTGAACGGAGTTAACCTCAGAAGTTTTGTTGGTGAAAGGAGTAGGAGTCAGAGCATTTTTAACATTAGAAGCAGTAGATTTGGGATTGGTGGGAGAGGCTTGCCTAGATTGAGGTTGAGCATGGAAAGTGTTAATCACACCATCAACCGCATGAGAAACAACAGGGGTAGTTGAGGTAGCGATGGTAGAAGGACGAGGAGCATCAGGGAGCAAGTCGTAAAGAGTGTCTGTTTGCGAATAAATGAGATCTAGGTACTAAGCGCGACTGATCGCCTGTTCTTCTGTGACAACTCCACCCATGAAAATTTCACGAGAGATTTTATTCACAAATGATTTGGTTAACCATTCTGCCAATAATTGATCGAGAAGGTCGAGTTTGATCAAACGTCGTCTTCGTCTCCACTCATAGATGTGATCGGAAATATGAGTGGCCGAATTTTGCTTGAAGGAACTCAAAATATCGGTTCCTGTTTCATAATGGATGGGCAGTTGGTAATGTGTGAGGAAAGCCATGGCTAGGGTATTAAAGTTAGTGAAGAAGCCTCGTGGTAATTATATATACCACTTTGCAGCCGAACCCATAAGAGTTCGTTGGAAGAGTCGTAACCGAATGGAGTCATCCATAAAAGAGTTGGACGAACACCAAAGGTGAAAAGTCATGACATGGTTGTTTGGATCTTCTCTTGGTTTACCATCAAATTTTGGAATGTTAGACAGTAGCTTGGCCAATATAATGGGCCAATGGGGAGAATGCAGGATAGGGTCATTCAAGATTCTAGACAAGTCAGGTAGATCCAAAGTGGCTAAAAAGGGTAACTCTCGATTCATGTGAGGGTACTGGTGACTTTGGGGAGGGAGTCCCATCGGTATACCAGTAGGACCGTAAACAGTTTACATGTGGGGTGAAGGTCCTAATAGATTCAGACATGAGTGTGGAGGCATGTAGCCCATAGGGTTGTATTGATTAGGGATGTTCCCTTGGAAAGGGACGCTATAATGAACGTTTGAACCCCAAATGGGATTGGAAGAACCGAGATATGACTAGCCCGAACTAGGGGGTATGAAAGAGCTAACTTGAGGTTGTTTCCCCCCAGATGATTGTGGATTTCCCTGGATGAGAAGGTTCCAATGTTGGGCTAGTGATCCTGGAATGTTTTGTCCATAGGGTGGGTTATAACCTCCAAGCAAGGGTTTCCCTCCAAGTGAGGATTGTGTCCCAATTTGAGTTTGACCCCCAAACTGAGTTTCCCCCCCAAGGCTATATTTCCCTCCAATAGGAATCTGATAACCAGAAGTGAATGATGGAGTAGAGCCTCTAATTGGATTGGAGCCACTTGGGCCAAATCCTCCCATAAAAAGCAGATAAGACCTTCCGGAGGGGACCCGGGAAGGTGTCAGAATGAAAACGGAAGCAACATTGTACCCAGGAGAAGTAAAAACTCTAGAAGCTTCGGATGGAACCTGGGTAGGAATAGGTATAAAAGTATTCAAAGAATTATACCCAAGAGGAAGCGACGGGATGGGTCTAGACGAAAGTGGTGTGCCAATGGGAGCTTGGCTAGCCACCATATTCCCAGTGGGAATAGTCGTAGCATGTGGGACCATTGTGGAATGGGCCATCTGAAGAGGAATGGTCGAGTTAGGACCAACTGACTGTGTGTCTGAACCAACGAAGAGATAGCAAGTTGTACTAGCAAAGTGATCTAGAGGTATCGTGTAGGTAGCAGACGTTTCGGGTAGTTCAGAGACGACAGGTATATCAGCACCTGCCCCCGATCCGTAAAAGTTCCGCAATGTAGTTGGGGTTCGAAATATGTTAGTGGTCCAAAAGGGATCCTCGTTTTCTGGGCCGGTAAGAGGTCCGGTTGGTATTCCAAAAGTGTCAACAACAAGTTCTCCGGATGAATTCAGTCGGAGAATACGTCTCTCATATCCAAGAGGTATTCGGAAGCGTCTAGAGAATCATAAACAATTTGAAAATTGTCTAAAGAGTCAGTTCTTTCCGCTTGTGAAGATATGTCGTCATAGACCTCGCTCTGTTGAGGAGAGCCCTCCAGTGGATTAGTAGGCAAGGGTCGAGAACCTTCTGGATCTTCCGGGGGTAGTCCTTGCATCCTACGTGAACGACGTGGAGGGTCAATGTTGGCTGAACCAAATATTTTATGGAAAAAATCTATGGCCAACTATAGAAATAAACAACAGTCACTAATAAAATCTAGGAATCAAACCAAGCAAACAAAACCTTCTTATTTCAAATTCACTAGTTGGTGATGAAATCCAACGTCGCGGAGTCAAGACAAGAAAGGGCTAGGATAGAGCGGGTGGAAAAGTTACGTTGACGACCTGCTTAACGAACTTACACCCTGGTGCAAGATCCCACACATAATCGTGGGTATACCCTCGAATGAGCCCGAGTGAGTTTGGCCAATGTCGATTCCAGATACCGTGAAAACTTGCCCCTCCACAGTCACCTCATGTAAGACCCTAAGAAGATAGGCAACTAAGGCTACCAAGAACAATAGTGATGCCTGGGGAAATAGTCGATAGTCTGATCCACGCACAAAGGTAGGGTATCTAGACCAAAATCAACTTGAGAGGCTTCCACTCATCATTGCGGGTATACCATTCAAGCGACCCCCATAATATGCACAATCTCTACACCGAGACCAACAAATCAGGGTGAGTAACTCTGCTAGTCTCAATGTGACCTTAGGTTTGACCCTTGTGTGAGAAGGGCTTCCCAGGACAAAATGTTGCAAATGGATTTGAACACTCCCTATCACAAGATGCTATTGTGTGTTTTGTGCTTTGGAGAGTGTGTCTCACAACCTATTCCAAAGCTCTAGCCTAGCTAATGTTGGTGTAAAAGATCCCTAGAAAGTAAAAGTTACTAATTGAATTTTAGATTTCGCAATGTTTTTTTTTAGAGGCTGTTGTTTACACAAGAGGGAGATGGGAATGAAACCAATGTTGTGTAAGACCTTGACCCAATAATATGCAAAAAGCAATGAATGATGCAATGTTTCGTTCAATGAACTCTATCTACAACAGGGAGAGGTAATTTTCTGGAATGATGTAAGCTACGAAATGTACTTTCTTTTTCTTGAATGAACACAATTGCAAACAACCATAAACAATGATATTTCTCAATTTTCTCTTCTTTTGAATGCAAAAAAAATTTCTTATGTATGATTACTTTAAAAGAATAAATGATGTTAAGTCTTCCTTTCCAAAACCAAAATAGGGATATAATGAAGAAAGGACAAGTAATCAAAGAAAATTGATACACTCAACAAGCACCCAAATCAAACTTTCAATGAAGATAAAAGTAAAAATGACAAGAAAGTGTTTCATCAAATGTAAATGAAAAATGACTTTCCAATCATCCAACAATCCATAAAATGTAATCAATCCAAAACTTTAAATCCAATCAAAAGACTTTTAATCAATCAAGCACTCAGATGCGAAATCAGAGATTATATCCTTGTTGATAAAAATCAAAAGGTAAAATTGAAAAAATGATTAAGAAAGGTGTTCGATCTCTTAAAACCAATCGACAACAAGTTTCAAACTCAGAAATCAGTCACATACTGGCATTAAAAGTTTCTCCTAGCTGGCTAAAGCAAAACTGGGCATCAAAAGATGACAGGACCCAAACCAAAAAAAATTACAGACATCCCCGCAACCTAGCAGTAGATTACAGTGCAGAAATCAAAGGTTTCCGCAGGCTAGCTGTGGGTAGGTCGGGGAAAGTACGCACTGGGACAAACAGTTAGGGTGTGGAAATTAGAAGTTGCCGCAGGCTGTGTATGGTTACAGTGCAGAAGTCTCTGTAAACAAAATAAATTTGGAAAGAGGTCAAAGGGTTTAAGTGAACTTTCAAATCCAGAGGGTCTGGATGGATACCCCACCGACTCAGAGACTGAAATAAAGTGAAGAAAGGTAGGCTAAAAGAAAATGGCCAACAAAAAACCACAAACAATTCGTTTCCCCAATGGAGTTGCCAATTTTGTTATTGGATAAATCGGTGAAGGCGAACATAAAATAATCTCCCTAGATCCACTTGGATCTAGAACAAAACAAGACAGGACATGATGCTTTCCCTAAGTTACAATCATTGGATTTACTATCAAAGAAGGAATGGATGCCATACATTTATATATCGCTTCCTTATATCTTTGTTGTCCTTGCTTCGCTCCGGTGCTCTTGTGAGATCAGATCTGTAATGACATAAACCAACCAGAGTGAAAGAAACAATAATAGATTCAATGAAAACCTAAACATGTGATCAAGGAGTCATGTAATAAAATGCTAATGATTTTATGAGAAAGAAACATGTCACCATATTATATTAAGTAAAAGTGAAAGATACAACCAAACTGCGTTGATGTTGCAAGTTCCCTTTTAGTGGCCCTTTGTTCCAACACACACATACACTTGCTCCGAATTTGTATGAAGATGGTCTACAAAAGCTTGATGGAAAAATGGAGACCTCAAGCATCAATTGCAACGGGATCCTTCACACAGTCTTCAGCCTATTCTTTCAACAATTCTTTGCTCAATCTTGCTTAACATTTTCCATGAGAAACCCATCATTATATAGGAGAAGGTGAAGTGGTTAAAAGGATGAGGATGATCCCACCAAATCAGAGAAGCCAGTAGGATCACAACCACAAGGACGCCACCTCACATTCTAGAAGATTCCCCTTCTAAAAACTTCATGAACTTCTTTATTCTTTTAGCTTTCAAACGCCGTTGCACCCTGCCTATATAGCAGCTTGCGGAAACCCCGCGAGCTAGGTATAGAGCAGCCTGCGGAAATCAAGGATTTTCGCACTGTGTACTACTGTTAGCATGAGGCGTCATTCTAAAAACATGCCTTGTAGAGGAATAAATCAGTCATTTTCCTCATGTAAAAGATTCTTTTGAGAGCCTGAACACATATTTGTAGAATCATCATCAGGGTGACCAAAATAATGTGTAACAGGTACAAGAGGTCAACAAAACCCTTATAGATCGGGTCAATATTCTTCATACTCTCAAAGAAAAATCGGTCATGGCTCAGAATCAGATGAAGCAACAGGTTGATCAACATCGCTCTTAATACCATTTTGAAGAAGGGGATCAAGTGTTCCTTCGTCTATAGCCGTACAAGTAGACCTCCCTCAAATTCGACCACCACCAAAAGCTTGCTCCAAAATTTTATGGCCTCTATAAGATCCTTAAGTGTATTGGTCTAGTGGATTACGAATTAGAACTTCCAAACCACTCTAAAGCCCGTCCTATCTTTCATGTCTCATGCTTAAAGAAAGTGGTTGGATCTAAGTGTCGTGTTCAAACTAGCCTTCCTGAATTGGATGAATAAGGTTCCATTTGGTTGCAGCCTAAGGCCATCCTTAACAAACGAGAGCATCATCTATGCTAGCACACTATGACGAAAGTCCTAATCCAATGGAAATATACACAACCAAAGGTTACCACATGGGAACCAACAACCATTCTATAGCACTTCCCTCGACTCCAACCTTGAGGACAATGCTACTTTTAAGGGGGGAGGGCATGTTAGGCTCCTAACCTACCTAACCCCATAAGTAGATAGATATGTTACTATGTATTGCTATGTATGGAGGCCATCACTAGTAAATAAGGCCGAGGTGGTAGTGTGAAAACAATTATTGTAAGAAGGTTTATTAGAAGGTTTTTCCTACTAGAAAGCTCCTTCTCTAGAATGTACTATATAGAGATGTAGAAGCATTGTAAATTATGTCTTGGAAATCATTTGTAATTTGAGCTCTACTTGATTGGAGGTTTCCCCCTTGAAGAGGCAAGTGAACATTGCGTCCATATCAATAAAGGTATAATATTCTGGTTCATATTGTTTATTGTGTTTGCAAATATGTTTCTTTTACTAATAGATCTTAGTATTATTTGTAATTTCTGCTTTGGATATTTCTAATCGGCACATCACATAATCAATCTCTCAGTAACAAACATGTAATAATAATAATGAATGACTTATAACTCCATCATTTTACAAGTGAACCAAAGCCTCCCTAACATTCATCATCGTTTTGACAAATGCTTAATTAAAATCCAATTCCACTTGTGGGTTATTTATATTGGACGTGCTTCACGTATTGGTATTTCATATTATGATTTTTAAATAGTGAAGTTGAGGATTCAAATTTCATTAGGTTTATTAGGCATTTATGTTTCTATAATAACTGAAAAAATGTTTTTATAATAATAATAATAATGATGATAATAATAATAATAATAATAACAATAATAATCTATCTTTAAGGTCAAGACCAAGCCATACACCAAATTGGTGTACGAGACCCCCTTGTTTGTGGGACAAGGGACACCCTCCGCGCAACGATTTGACTGTTATTAAAAAGGCTTCAAGTTGCAAAACTTGTTAATTTTGATTATGATAATAATAATTTAATTTAAGATCATAATCTAGCTATACAACAAATATTAATGTATGAAACCCCTTTGTTTGTGGGACAAGGGACACCCCTTCACACACCAATTTTATTACTTAGTTTATAGAACTATACATACCCTACCCCCTTTTGGTTTTGAATGTGTGACCTCCAAGGAGTAAATGCATGTTCTTAACTATTAGGTCCACTCAAGTTGTACATGAGTGACATTGTGTAGTAATGTTTTTAAATTCTATATCCCTCTCCATTTCTAAAGGGGAAGTCGAGGGTACAATTTTTTAATTCTTTTAGTCCTCTACTGGCCTAAATAGATTTTAAGAAATTGGTTTCTTAGAAAACCACAAAAGAAATACATTAAAATAAATTCCACTTCTAAGACTTGGTCACGTAATTCACAGGTTGCCTTGACATTTTCCTTGCCTTGCGGTCGGTAACTTGAGTCCATTCTTTTGAGTTTGCTTGAACTGGCAATGTTGGTTCCCTTGCAGGCATGGTGTCATCCTCCATACTAGTCATAGCTACATTTCTAGAGCTTACACTATATTTTGCGAGTTTTGGGCTTGCCTTCTCTGCCACTTCATATGATCATGGATTTGTTTCTTTATGGTTAGAGTCATCGGTTCTCAGGATTTTTGGGAGGGGAGGAAACGCACCTTTCTTTCCCTCCTCTTCACTTCATTAACACTTGGTTTAAACTGTAGAAGAAATATTGTACAATTTTCGTTCTTCTTAAACAACTTATCAAAGATTGTTGTTTTGCTAAGAATCAAGGTGTCTTAGAGACATCTATGGTGCTTTCGTGATTGACTTGATATGACTCTCTTGTTGGAGGAGGGGTCATTTGAGGGTTTGACATAGGCTCTTTTTCCCGTTAGATGGTGTTGTTCTATATATCCTCTCAACTAGGGGCTTTTTATGCTTCCTCTTTCTCATTGGGGGGCTTCCTAGCTTGCTCAAGTTGGGACATTGGGTTGCTAAATGTTCTATGTTGAAGCAAGTTATGCAAAAAAATGTTATATGTTCATTTAATCAAGGAGCTAGTCCTTTACAACTAATCTTAAGGTTGCCAAGATACCTTTCAAGAAATCCACATCAACACAAATCCATGAATATATAAGGATATGCCTCTTTTCAGTTTCAACATTTTAGAAGTGGAACTTGTGAATGACATTTCTAATTTCACATAAAGACTCATAAGACCACAATTGGAGGGTACATTTGGAGGCCTTACCTAGATTGGAGTAGTGGATAGGGAATTTATTGATGGGTTGAGAGTAAGGAACCATGTTTTCATGTAGAGGCTAATGTGCTCCCAAAAATATGGGCCATAGTTTAGGATGAGTCCCTTATTTGAGGATGAGTCAAATACCATAATGAAGATATCCTTAACACATGGATGGATGTAGAATTCTTCTTTGATTGATAGTTTCCAAGTAACAAAGATCCACTTGTAAAGCAAACTCTACTAATCTAAGCTCTACTAATCTATGTAATGTACATAGGGAGGATAATATGGGGTACCTAGGGAGGTACCCAAGGGGACAATGATTGTGATGTGGCCATAATTTGGAATAGGCCCACTTGGTAGTTTTTGGTATTAAATAGGCCCACTATGTAGTTTTGAGGAAATAATATAATAATAATGGGTAGTTGGCATAGACCCCTAGGAATACTCATGAGAAAGTAATGTGGGCCTATTCCATGATTATGGCCACATTATATTTATTATTCCTTTGGGTACCTCCCTAGGTACCCCATATTATCCTCACTAGGTACATTACAATAGAGGCCAATACTCATTATAGTGACAAATCTTCTCAAGTTGAAGGTAAAACTTCATTTTCTCAAAGGTCTTTACCATTTAGATTTGACCTTGCGAGGAGGATTCTTAACCTAATGAAAGCCCAACAAAATTGATTGAGGGAAGGGCTACCATGAAGGATTTGCGAAGACTTTTCGAGTCTATGCCAGTCAACCTATAATCAACTTCCATTGAGGACTCAGGAGATGTGTCCAAGGAGTAAAGAGGAGGTAAGGGATGAAGTGCTCGAAAGGAGATGCTTGGCCATAGTCACCATTCACCATAACATGAACGACCAGGGTGAAACCCTAGTTATACCAAGGAGTGCCTCATGACTCTTAAAACTAGCCATTCGATTAATTTATCTTTTTGATCATAATGGTCCTTATAACTTTTAAACATTATATCAACTAATTTATCTTTTTATCATGATAGTCCTTATAACTTTTAAACATTATTTCAACCAATGTGACCATAAAAATCCAATTAAATCACTCAAAAGAAAAAAAAAACAACCCATAAATCCACATACACAAAACCCCTATTTATATAAATATTAATTCAAATCATCTCAATCTCATTAATTATAAATAAATGTATGCAATCTTATGGAGTTTTATTTAATAATATTACGTTTCCATTTAATTTAATTTATATTATTTTTTATTATAATATTTTTCAATTAAAAAAATATTTGTAAATATCTATTTTGTTAAAGTTATCCAAAACTTGAACAAACACTAACATATTTACAAAAGTAAATATATAGTTAAAAAACCCAAGTTCCAAGAAAAACAATAAAAAATGTAACCATAAGGGCAAACATGTATGTCAAAACTTAAAGTCCTATAAAAACAATAAGAGACGTGACCATGAGGAAACTTGAAGTTACATGAAAACAAGATCCCAGTGACCTCTTCAAATCGGACTTAATCTTGTTCAACCGACCAGGGGTTGAGATGGATATAAATAATTGAGAACAATTAATCAGAGGTGGAGGATGTGGGAAGGGGCGAAAGATGGATTATATGGATTGGTGCGAGCGTTAAAGAAAAATAATAATCACACGCTTTCATCTATTTTCTCTATTTTCAAATGCGTTACATTATATTCTTCTTCGGTCATCTCAGTCGTGTAGGCGATCTCCTCGGGTCCTCCTAAGTCTCTCTCCCAATTCCAATTGTTTGCTCTTCCTTTGATTTTGCTTGGGTTCGACGCAAGTCCAGTTAAGTCAAGGTAACTTCCGATCTATAGCCCCGAGAATTCCATAGATCTGAGGCCATAAAACCCCATCTGCTCTTAATCTACTGTACATGCATTTGTTGGATTGATTCGTTTAATGTTACGAGGTTTTTGCAGCAGGGCTGCGTTTAATTCGAGAGGGTTAATCGGATCAAAGGGCGCATAAGAAATTGTCATGATGTTCAGCCGGCTTTTTGGGCGGCCAAAAGAGGAGGCGAATCCTATTTCAACCCTCGACAAACTCAATGAGGTTTTCATGTCTCACCCTTCTTTTTTCTTTTCTGTTTTTTGTTGTGTTCAATTTAAATTCGGATATTGATATGTCTATTAGGATTCAGAATCAACCAGATTATCGTGAAGCACTGTAATCCAGAGATTGCTATAAAGGGACCGGCTGCAATCCCTTTTAAGCGGGAAGAATTGAACCTGGACCCTTTAGGATGGTCGCAGATCACGACATCATATTGCCCTAGTTATATTGTTTTATCGGTGGAATCCAGTTGGTTTACACGATAATTTCTTCGTTCTAGCTTAATTAGGTTATCTTCTAGTAATTTTCTTATGGGTTCCTGTCAGGTGCCATCGGGAAGGGTGAAAAACTTGAAAATTTAGTCAAAGTCTAGCCCAGGTTGCCATCACGAATGTAGTGTGAAACCCAGACGTGTAAATTGACGAATAATTGAATTTTTCCTTAATTTTTACCCGTCTTGCCCTAAAAACATTGAGAAAATCTGCGCCATTTGAAATTGTTGCCCAGCTGAAATTATCAACTTAGTAACAAGCTGTTGGACACAAGTAGATTGGGACCTTTGTTGAAAGTGCTACCTTTTTAATCTTCGGAAGCATTACAATTGGCTTAAATACGTCATCCACCACCGGTGGCCTGTTTTCACTGGGGGAGATGTCCCTTGTAGGCTGAACTACAAATCACAACGACTTTTCCCCTTCAGGCGAGCTATTAATCACGCACATTCCTCTGGATAGGTTGCCATGATAGGGGGTACTTTTCTGTCAAAATCGCGCAGCACTTGCACCTGGCCTCAAGTGCTTATTTATGCCTCGGCGGAACTGAACCTTGGAAAGTGGTTTTACACATCGGCATCTTCATTGCTGAACTATGACTCTATTTGATAGCATTGGGACTTTGGCCCATAGTGCTTTGAGTTAATTGTACTGTTTTTTCTTTTGAGACCCTTATAGCAGTGTCTGTGAATCAGAGTATCTTTTTGGAAAGGATTATTATGAATTTCAATCTACAACGTGAACAAATTAACTTATTTAGATTAATTTCAATTGCCATACGATTACAATTCTCCCAAGATATTTTTCCCATGAAAACCAAAGTGAATGAAGAAATTCTATAACTGATCTGTTCAACCATATGAATGAGATATTAAAAGCGCAGCATCCTTGATCAAATTTCTGATTAAGTCTGTTTTTCAATTTTGATTTTAACAGAAATGGTCCTATTGACCAGGTATGTTCCAAAGAGTGTTAAAAGCAAATATAAACATAACATCACGGATTTCTCTTATTATTGCACTCCGAATGAACAGTAGATTTATAATTATTGATTAATCATTAGCGTATTGGCTGATTACAATTAGCTTGCTTTAATAAAAGACAGAATGATTTCTCTGATAGTAGACTTGAAACGTACTCTATAACACCAGAGCCTTGGACATATGAATTGGGATAAATTGTTTGTCTCCATGTAAATGGTAAATCACACTGGGATAGAAAATGAATATAAATACCAGGTTGTGAGTCCAAATGGAATCATGCCATCATGAATGTTTGGTGGAGTCGCTGTGTTTTAACTATTAACGTTAGGGTAAATATAATTTATTGGGAGGGGCCCAAAGTTTGTTTAACAAGAGCTTTCTAGAATCCATTATTTAAAGGCATAGACTCACTTTACCAATTCTTAGCTACCTTTAATGTGCATGGTGGAACAACTTTGATGTTTTTAGTACTTACATCTTTTACTAAAAGGTAGCGGGTATCATGTTAGGGGTTGTCTGAACTCTGAAGGGAATTATCCAATAATTTAGTGTTGAGGCTAAGTGTAATTAATGGACGTCTCAAAATCTCAGTTGGGAAAGCTTACAAACTTTTGATCTTGAGTTAAACTATCATGGTGCCATGATTAAAAACTTCAAAGCAGTAATAAATGAAAGAAAAGAGCACACGTCATGAAAATTGTGAAACTGAATAGTCTTATCTCTTTACAATCACACACATGAGATACAAAACTTCCTATAATCAAATCTAATCTTTTCTGACTCCAGTTCACATGGCTCTAACTATTTTAGATGCATAGAATCTTATCCTCACTAGTTGCAGTTTGTGCAAATTTTATGCATGTCTTCTTTAAACAAGATTGGATGCACTGGATCTACTCAAATGATTGCTCAAATTTGATTTCAGTATATAAATGTGCCCAATGCTGATGTGGCAATGGTGATGTGTCAATATTGATATGGTGAATGTACACAAAATGTTTCTAACAACTATAACATATTCAGACACAGTGCTGCATATTGTGCTTGTGTGGATGAACCTGATAATTGGGAAAGGGACTGCAGACCTTGAAGATGATTCATCAATTATTGCACTTTTTGAATTTTTGTAGACTCTAGAGATGCTCGAGAAGAAAGAAAAGGTCTTGCAAAAGAAGATCCAAGCAGAGGTTGAGAAGGCAAGGGAGTTCACTCGAGCAAAGAACAAAAAAGGTATTTTTAAGCACTCTCATTGATCTCTCTATTATTTGAAAGCCTTGAATATGTACTCTTATCTAGTTACTTGTTTTCCTTGTAAAAATGGGCATATTAGAATGTGCCTCTCTGTTCATAGCAAATGATACATTTCCATGGTGGCACGCCCTCCTAAAATATGGATCATTTTGCAGAAAATTTTTAAATCATTTTCACATCTTAAAGCTTTGCTTATTCTGTGATTGGGTAAAGCTTGACTGTGTTGAACTTCGTCTATTTATCACTGTCAAAAATGCTTAAATATCAAGGATTACTGTGTTTAGTTTGCTTCCTAATATCAAAAAAGTTGCCTTTACATGTTGATAGGGGCATAATTCTCTGCTCTTACAAGCATTTATCTTAATCTAATTTGAATAGTTATGTAATATCTATTCATGGATTTTATAATGAATTTTTAAAAATGGAGTTTCTCAGGGTTTAATCTCCCAATAGTAGGAGCTTGGCTTCTAAAATTGCTTGCAATGAATTCATTTCTAGAGGTTGAGATAATGTTAGTTATGCTGTTTTACAGTCATTATATTTATAGTGACTAACCTTTTTAGTATGGTATGGTAGGGTACTAGTTTAGATTGACTGAATGGAAAGCTTACTGAGAATCAGAGAAGATTATTTCTATTTACTCAGCTTATAAAGCTCTTGATAGAAGTGACAGCCTGACATGAAGGCTTCCTTAATGGCATGAATCCAATAGATGAAAAACAATATCAGGATGATAGCTGAAAGGATATCATGAATCTAATAGCTGTCTACTGAACTTTTGATTTGCAATGCTTGAGAAACAACTGTTAAATACGGGACTCGGGAGTATAATTGCCCATTTCTTATTTTTGAGCATGCTGTCTTCTAGAGGCAATTTGAAGAATTATTACTGGTAATAGATATCAATAAAATTTAAGCACGTATTGAAAACATAGTTTTTAAACTTGGACCTAGTTGACTTGGACTTGGTCAACTCGGTTGAGTCAATCCCTGCCCATATTGACTTGGTGCTTCAATCGGCTTGGATGACCGGTTTGTTATAGAAGCAGCCGAGTCATAGCCTGACTTGGCCAGTTCTGTATCAAACTGGTACAACTCGCTGAGTCTGTCATAACTCAGCTGAGTCCGTCATATTGAATGAGATACGGTATACCCCATAGGTAATCCTGGAAAAACAATAGTTCAGGTGACTTGCAAGAAATCTGGGAACAGCAAGATGGATGACTTCTCAAACTGTCATCAATCTCAGATTAAAATAATTGAAAACTAGATACGATATGCACACCAAGGAAAATGGCATTCATGAAAATCAAACATAGGGCATGCCTTAACATGTTCATGAAATCATCCTCTGAAAAATAAATCGTAAATGCTATTGATGTTTTTGAGGCATCTATATGATTGTTAGGCTGTTATATGCATTTCTTAAGCAGTTTCAATGATTTCAGGTCATTGCTACGTTAAGTTAGAATGCTTTTCAACACACCATAATAACATATGAGAGAACTCAAGTGTCATATTATCCACCTCCCAGCGGGTTTTTCCCAATTTTCTGTGCTCTGTTAGTGTTCAGAGCATGTCAAACGTTTACAATTTTTGTGCAAGGGTATTTGTTAGAAATACATCCATGGGGATCTGAGAGGATTGTAGGCTAATTCAGACAATTTTTTGATGCGTTAGCAACCATTTAGAGCCTCATTGATTATGTATTTTGTTGCTGATATATATCGCACTCGGTGCTATTTTGATATATTCACCCTTACATGGTATGTACATGAGTAGACTTGGCATATTGTCTCCAATGGTTTGGAATCTTCAATATATATTTTTAATTAAAATTTACATATTTTCTGTATTTTTTAGTAAACTGAGTCATTGAAATCAGATCGGTCCGAGACAACCTGAGACGAGTCCTAGTTGACCCTCGACCGATTCCGAGTTTTAAAACACTGATTGAAAAAGTTAGGGAAGTTGTTTTTAGACGTCAGCAATTTGTGCTTGGTTCTGGTGACAGGTCCTGATGCATTGGTAATTTTTCTTATTGTGAATTGACTTCTATTTTTGGGAGTATTTTCATGTACTCTACAAGCATCAAAATTTCTCTTCATTTATTAAAGTATTGCTATTAGTACTTACAAGTTCAAACATTTTCTTTTTTGTCTGCAATGAAAAGTCCTGTTTCCATTGTGTATAGGGAATGTTCTTTTTCTATCATTTCTCAAAAACATTTTGGTTTTTTGGGTGATCGCATGTATCCCTAAAAGTGAGCCACTGGGATGTAGCTTTTGAAGTTTAAACTTGTTCCAGAGTAAGACATTTACATGAATTGAGTAACCTAAATTAGAGAATAATTTCAGAAAAGCTTAGGATTTGCATTTCTACAGAGAGATAGGTGTACTTTCTAAAAAATGTGGCTCCCTCTCTCGAATTCAGTCCTTTTTTACTCATAAATTAACAGTATTTTATTTTTGATCTAAAATCTGTAATTCACAATTTCGGGTGCTTTAAAGATTTTCTACATCTGGTTCTCTCTAATATCCAACAGTGTGTATAACTTCATAAATGCATTGATATGCTTCACGGTTTATTACCAACCCCCAAAATATGCTAAAACACCGAAGATCTTATGTAGAATGCCTAATTCTTTGCGAATTTCATTTTTAGCTCTGACAACAGAAGAATATACCCCATAAGTGATGAATTTTCAACCTTTTAGTTGCAAGATAGTGCATCTAGTTTTGTTCTATATTGACAATTAGAAACACTCATTACATACATTTGGATTGGAAATTTACAAGAACATTAAAATCTCTCTCTCTCTCTCTCTTACTATCATAAACTTCTCTTCTGTTATCCTGGTATGAAATCCTTGAAGCATATTAATGTTTTATAACTATTGTATGCACAGCGGCAATACAATGCTTGAAGAGGAAGAGACTCTATGAAGTGCAAATAGAACAGCTTGGAAATTACCAGCTAAGAATCCATGATCAGGTGATCTTGGTGTACTACTTAATTTTCAATTTGTGTACAATGAAATAATTTATGCTAGTAATATCCTGAAATTAATATCAAAGATGTAAGTTGTTGTAAACTATAAACTTATGGTCAAGGCACCATTTCAGATGATCATGTTGGAAGGTGCAAAGGCAACAACAGAAACTGTTGCTGCGTTGAGGACTGGAGCATCAGCCATGAAAGCAATGCAGAAAGCAACGTAAGTGATTCCATGCAGATTAACGATGTATGTATTGTTTGAAAGTGTCTAGCTGAATAGTTTGAGTTGTTCAGGGTTTAATCCATAAATTTTAGGAACTCTTGTTATCTTTAATGAAATTTGGTGTTTCTATTTTTCTGTAGAATGTCATATTTTTTTGTTTCACAAAACATTGGATTTTCAAAATTGTCAAATGTACATGGCCGAATTCATCAAAATGAGGAAAGAGAATAAGCACCCCAATTTAAAGAAAATGACTTACATTTAGTATTCCAGTGAGGGTCAAAGAAGCAAGTAGCAATGTCTTCACTAGTGCAAATGCAAATCCCAATTTCAACTGCAGCTGGAATCCAATTATCGTTGTTTGGAACTTTAGAGATACTTGATTTGCTATAGGTTAGTTGCCCAAATTCTGTCACCAAATGGCTACTCCCATGATCATTGTCACACTATCCCTTCTCTACATGACAAAGGGGACACCTGCTTATAACTGGAACTAGTGACTATAACTTCATAGTTACCATGAGAAATGCTATTAATTGCTCATTTCTCACTTTGTCATATAAGGTTTGTAACACAATTGATATGTAGCTTATCTTTTCGTGTTATAGAACACAGTGGCTTGTTCCAGACTTCTGATGATAGACCTTCAAAAAATTTACAGAGAACCACCAAAATACTGCTTACTCTGACCCTTAAAAAAGGAAGATTGCCAATTTTTTAAAACTCTCAGTTTCAATGGGCTGGGTTGTTTTGCTTTCCTTGCTTGTGAATGCCACACCTATGTGCATGATTTTATGTGTGTGTACAAACAATATGTCTTCACCCATCTCAAATAATTGCTACTATAGTAGTATTTTATTTATGTTATTAATTTTGTTTTTTAACAGAAATGGTTAATTTTGTATTAAAATTGGGGTGTGGCTGAACCGGATGGCTGGAAATTATATAGAAGAGAAGACAAGGCCGCAGCCAGTAGTTCAAAATGTTCAAAATCTCCAAAAAGACTGGTCAAAATTTGATTTGACCTTCATATCCTGTACCAATTCCCATACTCTCAGCATGCATATTGTTGAATATACTGACTTAACGACAAAATTACCTTACAAACATAACTAAAGCTGAAAATTACATAAAATCTGGCCCACTGGGGGCTTCTTCCTTGAAACCAACCTGAGATTTCATCACCAACTCAGCTGAATGCATATGGCCAGATTGACTGGAACTGTTGTGCTGGCAACTATTGGGTTAGATTTCTGGATTGGCAGGCGGGGATACTGCACCACTGTTGTTTCCTCCTTTTCCTTTGATGGGGCAGGGTGGAATGAACCTACAGAGATGTTAGGCACGTGGGCAGAGGACTGTGTAGGTTCTGATGAAAGATGAGAGAACTCTACAATTTTGGAGACCGGGGAGCACAGTGATCCCAGCTTGGATTCAATATCCTCATAAATTGTTGTGATTATCCATGGACAGAGTAAATTCTTTCTCCTTTTTTCTAATTGCAGACGAATGAACAGCAGTTTCTATGATGTTCTGGAACTTTAGCTTCCACTGTAGCCTTATACTCCCATTACTCTTGCCATGTTGACCATGTATTTTCAGATATTGTTAATTCATCCTTCCCCTCTGACACCTGACGCACACAGCTCCTGATTCCTCTTCTAACCTCTGCTAACTGACACCAAACACAGTGTTCAGAATGACATTGACAGCCATCCATTCCAGCTTCTCCACTGAACCAAGAAAATATCTCCACAGGTTTCACTTTAAACATCACACACAATCCCAATCTATTCCTTTCAAAATTATTTTCCCCAAATCTCCCAATGGAGTTATCAGAACCAACTCAAACTATGGGGCCCAACGTTGAAGCAATGACCATAACAATGCACCCAACTTCCCAGAAGCTGAACTCCAGACTGTCCTCAAACAACACATCCCCAAAACTGCTAATGGAGATACCAGAGCTGGTGGGGACTGAGAACCCCAACTCTGAAGAAACTACCAGAACAATGTGCTCAGCCTCTAAGGAAGGACAAATAGTACCTCAAAGAAGCTCCTATCTAATCACAGGGGGAATAAACATTCCCCTCATGGCCAATATTGAATGAGTACAGAGGCTTGTGAGATCTTTTTAACTTCGGCTATGTCCTTGCATGCATGGGACAACACTTATGATGCTTGGACAATTACAATTAATCTAATTATCATGGGAGGGGGAATGAAACCATACCCTCCCACTGTTTATACTGTTATTTCCTTCCCCTAGACCCACTCCTTTGTTTGCTCTGGCATCAGCTTTTGAGTTATGCCTTCGAAGAACCTGAAAAATTCAATTGCTCCAATGTCTCAACCAGAGCTTGAACTGTGTTAATAATCCTTGCTAATTGTCCATCTTGTGGTCATGAGTGGAAGTGCAAATGTCGAATGACAATGGTAGAATCTCCTATTACTGTGACATGTCTTACTTCTCTGTTCTTCAGCAGCGCTATTCCATGGTAGATCGCCAGCACCTCTGCCTCATTGTAGATCGTCAGCACCTCTGACTCATCGTAGATCGTCAGCCAATGTTACAAGAACCGAACCGGTCATTGAACCGGTCGACCCCAAAAACCGGAACCGAACCGGAACCAGAAAAAAACCGGATCAAAAAACCGGTCCCTAAAAATACATAAAATATTCAAATTTTTGAAAAACAAATACATATTCATGTGCATCCATGTGAATCTTTGTCTTTCCCTTCAACC